>JAOTQW010000033.1:9855971-9865994 GCA_026260075.1 Sisor rabdophorus | reverse complement strand
AGGTTGCCAGTCCATCGCAGGGCCACACACACAACCACATGTACTCACATTCACTCCTATGGACAATTTAGAGTCATCAATCAACCAATGCACATGTCTTTGGACTGTGGGAGGAAACCAGAGTATATCTATCTATATATCCATATATATATATATATATATATATATATATATATATATATATTGGCTATCATAAGTAGCCTATATAATCCTGAAACTTTGTAAGCCTGTGTTGCAAAAAAATGTATAGCTGTGTTTACAAAGTACATTTAAAAACCTAATTTTCTTCATTTATTCACTATCTCATTAAACCCACCTTTTTTATTGAAATAAAAACCTCGATGTATTTGTACGGCAAAATCTTATTTATCTAATTTAAAATGTACTCATTTCTTATTCCTGCGGAGGGAGGGTGAGACGCTGACTTGAACAGCTGCTTCATGACCCAAAAAACTGTCAGTCTTTCCCTGGAATAAATTGTGGAATGTTTCATTTTTATAGCAGGGGGAAAGATAATTCGGTGTACCGCATAAGAAAGTAGCACGCACGGATTTACACGTGGGTTTATATTTATTGTGGATAATATCACAAAATAAATGTTAGAAGAAAGTCATTCAAACGTAGTTTGTTTGTTTTTTTAACGAATAAACGCAAGCAGAAAGAAGTGAATCCCCCCGCCGCCTGAAGCACGCTTTCAGGCGGACCTGTAGTAGAATCAATTCACCGAGTGGGGAGCTTGAAACGGTTCACTCGCGCTTCTGAGGTGAGTTTGGAGAGAAAGAAGTGTTGAGCACAGTTTAGATTTCGCCGTCGTGTGTCTTTCACGCTTAGTAAACTAAACGAACAGAATCAAACATCCTTTATGTATATATTTGTAAAATATATTTACACGTTTATACGGGTCTAGGATCCGCCCAGGTCAGAAGTGAATCGGTGTTAGTTTGTTGTTGACGGAGAAACATACGCCTGAGAAAATGGCGCGAAAAATGTTAAAGATGTGCAAAAACATCTTTGTCCTTTAAGCAGTTGAACTTGCAAGATTTGCGCGTTTGTAAGTATAAATATAGACCTACAAGGTTATTATTTTGAGGAATTAAAAGTTACAATTTCCCCCCTCCAAAAAGAACCTTGGGTTATAGGTAACATGAGTTCTGAGAAAAGAATGAAAAATCATAACTTTTTACAGCCCATAAACACTCGTTTGTACCATTGATGCTTAAACAAATGTAATATTTCATAAAGGCAATTTGAATCATTAGGAAATAAGCCAAAATCCTTGTGAAATTAGCTTGAACACCTGTAAAATAAGTATTTGGGCAGCCGTCAATCATTTGACAAGGTCATTCTGACTTGTGGAAGCAGAAAAAAATAATGCAGGTGGATCTGATGGTTCTGGAGGGCTAAAGATACCATAATAATACATCGTTTAAAAATGTATTCAAGATACTAAAATAACATGTCGCTGATACACTACTCAATTCCCCATCTTTTTTTTACTGTCCAGTTTTGGTATCAGGTTTGGGTTCTAAGCATCCTTCTAAAAGTTCTCCCAGTATTCTCTACTGAAGTTGTTTAGCTCCCCCTGTATGGAGATGATGGTATCACACATCATCTGCATTCTAAAAACCTGGGTCCACATGATGGTAAGTGGAAAGGTACGAGTTTGTTGGGTACAAGCAAAAATGGGGGTAAGGGTTTCCTTTCATCCAATTTTCATTAATCCAATTATTCACCTAAGCACTTTATTATTAAGATAAGTCTGTTTCTCTTAAATTCATTTGGCAACTCGAAAGAAAAAAAAAAACGCATCTCTTTACACTTAATCCATACTTTGTCGTGTTGGTTTGCACCGTCTCTTCACAGCAAGAAGGACCCGGGTTCGATTACTGGGCAAGGGGTCTTTCTGTGCGGAGTTTGCACGTTCTCTCTGCGCTTGTGTGTGTTGACCCTGAGTTAGGGAATAAGCAGGTATAGAAGATTAATTACTGAATTAAATCCATTAAAGGGGGTAGGCTTTGATAATTAGATCAAATGGAACCGGATACACCCCCATTAACACACAATATCTTCAGATATTATAAGTCAAATGGCATCTACTCTATCATACTATCACTTTCTGTTACTTTGTTATTCCGAGCTTACTATAGCCACCAGCTCAGTTGTGGATCAGCTTTTGGAGGCAATAAGACAGCTTCCCCGCAATGATCTTGTCTTCGAGGTGGCCATTCTACCAAGACCAAGGTGTCTTTGCTGCAGCATGGATATCCTACTGTATGTCTGGTCAGAGGTTCTCGTCTTGCTTCCTTGATGCTGTTGCCTCTGGCTTGCTTGGTTGGGAACTGAGTGTTACTGAGTGTTTATTATTGTTTCCTTTTGATTGTGATTCTGTAAAGCTGCTTTGAAACAATTTTTAACAATGTCAATTGTTAAAAATCGCTATATAAATACAGGTGACTCGACTATGGGATGCATTCGATTTGACTGACAAATTTGGCATATAAGTTTATGTAAAAAATAAAGCTGTGACTTATGTGCTAATAGTTTTCTAAAAATGTCATAGCTACAATTTACATAATTATTCATTAATTCGTCCTTTAAAGCCGCTTATTCAGGTGATGTGGGTCTGCTAGAGCCCATCCCAGCGCACATTGGGCGAGAGGCAGGGGTACACTCTGGATAGGGGCTACACACAACCACACGCACTCTCATTGCCACTCCTATGGACAATTTAGAATCAACTTAGAAGTCAACTTAATGTACATGTTTTTCGACTGTGGGAGGAACCAGAGTACCCGGAGGAAACCCACGCAAGCGCATGGAGAACATGCAACCTCTGCACAAAAAGACCCCGTGCCCGGCATTCGATCCCAGGACCTTCTTCTTGTGAGGCGACCATGCTAACCACTACGCCACCGCACTGCCCTGTTTACATAATTAATGAATGAATTATTAATTTAAAAAAATGCATTTGTGTGTTGGAAAATGGCATCATTGAATGATGGTCTGATTGTATATGGTTGGTGTATTTTGTAACTATTTTTTTACATTGCTTTTGAAAAGTGTCAAAAAAAGGTAAGATTGATTTTCTAATGGGTCCAGGATATCATTAAATTGTCATTTCATTGAAACTGGTTTATGATTATTTGTAAAATTTTACTGTGCAAACATTAAAAATGTTTCCAAAAGCTGTAACCTTGTGTTTTCAGTACAGTGTAGGAAAGCTGTATCATAAAAAGAATTGGACAGAAATATAGCAAAATGTCTGTGCAGCAATTGCTCTCTATTAACACATTTTAGTTAGAAGTGGCTATGTACTTTGACACACAGACTGTGTACCAGTAAAGGACAGTTCAGTCCCCCAGTTGTGGTAGCAGTAGTTTTGATATAAGCAGATGTCTAATTTAGAATAGTAATTAGATAGCAGTGATGTCAGTTACCCTAAATATAAACTTATATAAACTTAACTCAAATCAGCCCCAATTATATGTACTGGTGGCACCAGCACCACCAAGCCACCACTAAGGGCAATTTTTTTTTATAAAAATGAGCAATTGGGGATTAACGGCCTTTCAGGGGTCCAGCAATAGTAACTCTGTGCTGAGAATTGAAGCCACAATGTTCTGGTTAACAGTCCAACACCTTAAACGATAAGCTTCCTCATGTATAAAAGCAAAAATTCTATAATCAGTATAACATTCTATCCAACTTGCATTATACTATGAACTATGCACTGATTTCTGGTGTGAACAAATAAAAATAGTTGAGCATGTGCAAAACTACTTCGTATGAATTTTTATGATTAGACACAGGTTATAAAACCTGTTTTGCCTCTTTTTCCAACACACAAGAACAAACTCATCAGGTATTTTAGAAAGCTTTCATGACTTCAGATGTTTCTGTTAGATCAGGGAAAACCAAAATGTGCAACTGATTAAAGCCTCCAGAACTGGGATTGAGAACTTCTGTGGTAGACAGGGCAGCATTAAGCTAATGTCTGGCCCAGGGCTGATGAATATATGAGGCCCCACATTTCTGAAATGTTTCTCTCAAGCACATGTAACAGATATACTTTCAATTTAACAAGCTTTTAATCCTCAGCAACTCTGTTAATGCAAGCCCATACAATTTATATGTATATGAATTGTAATATAACTTTATATTGTGTGCACTGAGATTAAGTTGTATTTGTAGATAGAATATAATGTTCTCTTTGTGCAGAATATAACAAGGCACTAGATACATCCAGGCAACATAGTGGCGTAATGGTTAGCACGGTCAAGAATGTTTCTGGCGACAAGGTCTTTGCGGAGCATGTTCTCCATGCCCTTGTGTGGGTTTACTCTGGGTACTCTGGTTTCCTCCAACAGATCAAAAACATTACGTTGATTGGGGAAGAGGTGGCCTAGTCTTTAAGGTGTTGGACTTTTACCAAATTTTTGTCTTATTATTTATTTCTTCCATCTTTAACCATGTCCTCTGGTTTGCTAGCATGGCTTATTTTTTCTTGCATAATGGCAAATGAGTCAAAATTCGATTTTATTGTCCAATAATTGATAATTTATGTAATCAAACATCATATAAATAAGAATAGCAGAAGAACTCTGGGACACACGAAAACTTTTATTGTCTGAAACCTACAACAATATGTTTGGAAGCATTTTGTGTTAAAAATGTAGCTTGTGTTGGAAGAGCTTGCTGATAAACTGTAACCAATAACATGAGCCATTTCTATCTCAGTCACGGTGGAGTGTGTCATTTCCGGTATGAGACATCTCGAATGGCTCATCAGTCAATGAAGTCTATTATTTCTTTGCTCTCTTTCTCTCTCTTCATCTCCCTCTTTCTTTCTTGCGCTCTGTTTTTTTAAAAACAAGGTGCCTGTATGATTATGCCTTCAGGCCTGTTCCGATATGAAAATTTTATAACCTAATATAATTGATTGTTAAATCACAGTGTAATATCAGTATTCTTTTTTTTACAGAAGAACCCCAGCAGTAGAATTTTAATCCAAATGTTAATGACAATGTTAGCTGTGGTAAGTGCGGCAGTTCTTCAAACATTCATGGATTTCTCCCGCAGTGAGAAGAATTTCTGTCACTGCAGAGAGGGATACTACAAGATAGCACTTTTTTCTTTGTCACATTCAAAATAGGTTTGAATGTTGATTTATCTTAAGAACCAACAGTGACTATTTTGAAGTGACAGTATTGCACGTTCAATGGAAAGCATTTTTCCGGCGAACAAGAGTTTTTAGGGGTTTGAGCAGCTTTGCTTAAACATAGACAGGCACTAAGTTTGATGGCCTGACACATAGAGAGCAGCAAGAGATGTGGACATATGACACAAAAGAGATAAACAGCAAGCACTGATGCGTCATATGTTTTCCTATGTGAGTCATCACAAAAAGCTCAGCGAAGAACAGCCCCACCCTTGCCTACCAATCAGATATGTTTAAGCACAAGGCCTCCTTCAGGGCTTTCATGCCCACAAGCCATCAGTCTCACTTATCACTGTGTATGTATAAAACAGTTTTTTTTTGCTGTGTCAAGACTCGATTTCCAAAGGTATATAAGTTGCAAGTCTGGTGCACTTAATGAACTGTTTTGCTTTGGTGCTTGCGTTTTTAGTTTCTGTCTTTATTATTCCAATTAAACAAACTTAAATCTTGGGGTTCTTTTATTAATAGACAGTTCCAAGAGGTACTATTTTGAATAAAGGCAGCATAACTTTACAAAAAAAATCTATAGTGTTGGGTAAAAAGGCTTTATTTCATCCAATTGTTTTCAAATATTAGTCTGTCGCAATTCCGATCTCTATTCAGATGCCAGTCATCCGTTTAGCAGGGATTGCATAATATTTGTGAAATGGCACCATGCCAAAAACCACTGGGGACAGACAACTTATTGACTTGTGCCAGATGACTAATGGCATGACGTCATGTGAGAGCTCCAGCTAGCATCAAGGAAATAAGGGCCTGTTGGCCAATGTTCAAGGAAACACCAAAACAAGCCAAATAGTGAAACGGCATTATGCATGAAGAGGGAAGAAAAACAAACAAACATGATATACTTGCTTTCTTCAACTGGTTTTGCCTAAGGTCTTATAACTTTATTTTTCTTTTAAACATTGATCATAACAATCTGAAGGGTACTTTTAAGAGAGCTCAAAGCAAGTGGTGTCTTTCACCAAAAAGGTACAAGACAGAGTTGGCACAATCGGCTTCGTGGGGCCCCTACCAAAGGTCCCCAAGAGTAAATGACCAATTTAAATTATACAATATTAAATACAAAAAACTCCACAAATTATTATGTTAATGGGATGTACAGCCAGTGTGTGACTGATTAACGTTAATGTTATTGAACTTAATTAAAAAAGCAGCAGCAATACTGCAAAACACTTATTATGACATATCCGTCTGTTGCAAAAAAAAATACAATAAATTAAAAAGGAGGAAAAAAGGTTAAAAAATATATTGTCAAAAAAACTAGGCTACACTATTTATATGCCACTTATTACTGCAAAGCATTGAATGAACACCAGACTACTAATAGTTTGCTACTGTGACAATAGATTGTGGAAGGTATGGTGTTTAAAACACATCTACAAAAAGGTAAAATTAATAACTTGTGTAATAAACTTACAGTAAACAAATAATCAAGAATTGACAATTAGTCATATTGACAGAATGGAGGGCCTACCAAGTACGTTTCTGCTTAGGGTCCTCTGAAAGCTTGGTCTGGCCCAGTTTCAATGTAACATGCTTCAAATTAGGAAAAATGGGAATGTTATGAGAAGTTGATTATTTACAGAATAGTCTGATGCAACTTGATCCGGGTTTTTTTCCCTCCTTGAGTGATTAATTTATTTTATACCACAGCAGGACATCAAGGAATTGACTTGTTCTTGTTCTAGCAAACAGGTGTGTCTTCACAAGAATTTGTTTAAAAATGAAACATTTTTACACCAGTAACTCCTTCCAAAAATACTATTTAAATATAAAACACTCACAATACTGACTTCACAATACTGACAAAAAGGCCGGTCATACACTTGAGTTTGTCAGGCAGTATGAACGCGATACCCGTGTCGCAGGTGTGACATTTTCCCACGTATAGAAGTTTCAATTCGTGACACGTTCATTAACCCACATTCTCTTGTTAAACCATAGCTGATAGCAAACATACAAACACTTCATTTCACTCAATAAGTTGCCTTTCTTGTACTGTCCACCTGACTGGATTTGACATCTTCCTGAGGTCGTCCGGTTTGGTGCTCCTATGGTTTCTTGAATTGACAGTTGGCATAGGAGAAGTCACACTGCAGGAATGTCGCCTGAAAGAAGCTTAAAGCAAACTATAGAATTTTATGAGATCCTCTGACATTGCAAGAATTTTATCGGAGGACTAAACTAACTGATCGCAATAATTAATTGCAGCCATTGTTTGGGTGATGGTTGGGCTCATAACTAGTGCCAAATAAAACAAGATTTTAACTTGGGTCCAAAATTTGTTTCCAATGTAAGTTTTAAAGCAGAATTAAAATGAAAGTTGCTGTGGTACAAACTATAGTTTTGAAATAAGTAAGTGAAAGTAATCTAAAAAAAATTAAATGTTACCATAAGATAAAAGGTCTAACAGGAATATTTAACAATGTGGTGAATAGATACAATTGAATCAGGTGACTGTACTGTATGTGTATGTGCTTATACTAATGTTAATTAACCAGCATTACAAACTAAATAAATATCAATAATATAAATAAAAAATAAACATTTAAAATATTTTAATTTCAATTTGTACAAAAATCTTTTTGTGCAGAGTTCGCATGTTCTTCCTGCGCTTGGTTTACTCTGCTTTCCCCCGTTTTGTCCCACAGTCGAAAAACATGCAGATTCGATTGAGTAGTGATTGTAAATTGCCCATAGGAGTGTGGCCCTGTGATGATCTGTCCAGGGCGTACAGTTGCCTCTTGTGTCCTGGAATAGGCTCTAGCAGACCCCTGTGAACTTGAGTTATGGAATGAGTGGGTATAGATGATGAATAAATGTATAAAATTTTTACACGGATGCAGTCATTCACATTTTAAATTACATTTATATACAAATATTTGTCATGCACCCTTCTCTATTTTGCGTTGCTTAATTGTGTTACTTACCAGCCTGCCTGTTCATTTGTCTTGTTTGATTATTCATTCCCATTAATGTTTGGCTGTTCATGGTTTCCGTTAGCTTTCTTTAAGATATTTGTTTTCATAGCACCCTTTGAAGAAATAAAACTATTTTTCATATTGTTAAAAAAAATTAAAGAACACCCTTCACTAAAAAATGTAACACGTTCCATATTAGAAAGAATTACACATTTTTGTCAAAGACGAATTCCTCCACCTAGTGGCCTGCTTTAATGCTACAACTTGAATCTAAGCAATTAAAGCAAAAACTAAAATTGACAAAAATAAAATGACAATATATATATCTGATTATGTGCTTTATTCATTCATTCATCTTCTATACCCGCTTGTTCCCTACCTGGGGGCCACTGGATCCCAGTGCACATAGGCCAAAAGGCAAGGCTACACCCTGGAAAGGTCTCCAGTGCATTGCATGGCCTCACATTGCAGGTGAACAACTACATGCACACAATTCTATGGGCAATTTAGAAATCAGCAATGAACTGATTATACATCTTTTTGGCTGTAGGAGGAAACCAGAGAACCTGGAATAAACCCATGCAAGCTTGGGGACAACATGCAAACTTCGCCCAGAAAGACCCCTTGCCTGGGGATCGAACCCGGGACCTTCTTGCTGTAAGGTGATCGTGCTAAACACTTTGCCATCATGCTGCCTAATATGTTGCTTAAACAATAAATTTAATTAGCAATTATACAGTTTAAAACTTTTATTGAAAGTATATTCACAGAGTTCATCAGAATATGTCAGTAGTTCCAACGATTCTTTGGAAATAGTACACACATACACTGTGCAGTCATGTCAAATACATGTTCAAATAGTTCTGGAAAGTCAATCTCCTATCTTATGACTGTACAATGTTTAAAGTCTGCATCATAGTATTTCTTCCTCCTCCTCCTCCGGAAGGCAGCCTGGGCACGGCTCCATGGTTACACCCACTCCCATTCCGCTTCGCCCCACGGGCATGTCCGTCACATACGTCCACTGGTTACTTCCTGGGCAGTAACTTTCCACACTGGACAGGAAACCGTTTTGGTTAAAGCCACCTTTAATGGAGCAATAGAAACTTTCATTAGAAAAAGTGACCGTTTTGAATTATAATTGGTTAATGGTTTAATATCAATACTGCAGTAATTATGAACATGAACGTATATTGACTGGCCCTTTTAAGTTAAAAAAGGTTTTTATTTAGTAGATGTTTAAAGGGGTGTCCAGTGTTGTTGGTTACACTGTTGCTTGAAATTTCTTTGGTGTGGTTTGGCAACCCTTGCAAAAAAATAACCAAAACAAAAACGCTATAACCGGCATAAAAATACCTGTGGTATTTACTAAATAAAATACCAAAGGTGAATTCATGGCATGCTCATATGCAATTTAATTAGCAGTGTCCTTGTAACATCATGACCAACAACACACAAGTTACATCCTCTTTGCCTCTAACTCCCTCTGGTTACTATGGTAATGTGCCTTCTAACATGCCTTCTAAATAAGATACACCGCAAAAACAATAAGTGCATGAAATACAACTTGCTAACGGTGAATTAGAGGGAGCCCAGTGCTTGCGGTAACGTTTCCCAGGACAAGCGTTTTGACATGCGTCAAAGAGGATATAATGTGAAGTAGTCCATTATTGAAATAGTTCAGACTCGGAACATATAAAATGGAAAAAATTTTTTTCCTGTTGTGTACATTGAAAATGATAATCAGGTATCCCTGGGGGCGCAGTGGTTAGCACGGTCACCTCACAACAAGAAGGTACTGGGTTCGGATCCCGCTTGGGTTTTGTTCTCCCCGCGCTTGCGTGGGTTTCCTCCGGGTACTCCGGTTTCCTTCCACAG
>JAOTQW010000033.1:9802371-9823958 GCA_026260075.1 Sisor rabdophorus | reverse complement strand
CAGACCCCTGTGACCCCGGATTCGGGAATAAGCGGGTAAAGAAGATGAAATGAAAATGTTTGTTAATGATTGTGTAATGAATGTCTACATTAATTTCTGTTTATTTTGGATGATACAGTCTAAGTAATAATGTTGTTTTCTGGATATTTTTCTTTAATACAATTTGTCTTATTTCATGTGGTAATCCAATTTTAATCCAGAAATCCTCATTGTTGGTAAATTGTTCTAGAAAAGCTAATTGACAGTATTTACTCATCACGCATTGATGACTTCAAAAGGTTAATTAATTAATTTATCTTCTATGCCTGCTAATTTTCTTTTCTCAGAGTAACAGGCTCTGCTGGAGCACATAGGGCGAAAGGTAGGAGTAATCCCAGAACAGGTCACCAGTCCATCACAGGGCCACACATACAACAACCAAACACCCTCAGTTTCACGCCTATGGGCAATTTAGAACTACCAATCAACACAATAACAGAGAACCCGGAGAAAGCCCACGCTGGTGCAAGGAGAACATACAAACTCCACACAATTCCCATAAATTTAACCAGACTTAAGGTTATGATTGGTTAATTGATTCAGGATTAACAAAGGAAGTCTCGTCCAGAATCAGGTCTTATTTGTCAAAATCACATCCATGCTTACATTTATACCAGGAAGTATGTTTTGTTTTGTTTGTTTTGTTTATTTATGTTGTGTGTTCTGTTAGATTAATTGTTTAAAAATGTGTTAGCTCTGGATGTCAACACTGGTTTTAAGGTTTGGTCTTTTGTTCCGGCATTTTCTTTTGAGGAAATATATATTTGTTTATAATTGGATGTGGAAAGGGTTGATTAAAAAAAGTTTTATTGAGATGAATGAGAATGACATGGTCTTTAATACACCAATACAATATCTAGCGGGGTTTTGTAAAAAGGTATGAAAAGCTTACTAAACTTATCCTTGATGTGAAAGTTCTTTTTAAACCTTTATAAAAGCAACAGCTCTGGAAGTGCATATTATTTATTTTTCCTCACTAGTCCACCTGACTTAATTCCTGAAGGCATTATCCATCAACTGGTGCACTGATTCAGAGCCACAATTTCATAACCTGCAAAAAATATGCTTTTAAAAATTTTGTATTAGTGCCTGGTTTGTCTCTTTGCTCTTTGGCTGTTTGCAAATGACCTTTTTCGACAGCAGGAACCAGAGGCCACATGGTTTCTAGTCGTCGTGTCATTGTGGTCCACAGCCTTGAAATAAGCTTTCACCGTTCTTTCTGTTTTTCATATGGTTTCAATCAGCAGACAGGTTCTTTCTGGAGCAGGCCAGAGAGATTGGGTTACACATAACACAACACAAAGTACTGTCGTTTTTCTTTCTTTCCTCCTTTTTAAATGTCATTGCTTTGCCAGAATATCCAATTGTTCCCAAATGATGATAAGCGATTTGAAACTTTTAAGCATTTATTTACATTTAAAAGCTGTGACATTGGCGCTGTCATCCTGGCGGCTACACCGCAACCTGACAAGTCTGTTACTATTCAAGTATTCAATTTTAATGATGCCACGTGATGAATTAGAGCGTGGAGCGATCCGTTTGATCATGTTGGATGGGACGCTCTAGAATGTTTGTTGCTTTTGTAAAGGAAAGGGAGACGGCGGACATGGGCCGAATCAGGCCGGTCGCGGTTGTAAATAATTACATGGGGCCCCGGTGCTTATTATACTGCTTGAAGGCATAGGACATTCCTGCATTTGAAACTCGTTTTCCCTTGTAATGAGTAGTATTCTGATTGAAAATAAAATAAAGTTTTTTGGCCTTGCTTGAGATTCGGTTGCCTTGTAAGCTCCTGGTACCGTCTTCAACCAGTAGGTAACCGATTTCCTCTCAGGTTGACGTTGAAATGAATGGCAAAAAAAGCACAAAGTGTGTTTGACTGTATTTTTGACGTGGACGTGTGCGTGTTTGATTTTTTCAAAGGATACATGTTTGTTCCTCTCTTCACAAGAATAAAGTCTCTTGCTTAACAGTCGAGCCTGTGCCAGCTTGCTTTGTAAATTCTAGCATGAATGGTCTGGATTTCAGGAATGTAAACAGACCTCTTAGTCAAGTGTGTGCGTGTGTGTGTCTATAGATCATTTAATGTGACGTTTTTTGTTTGGGTGTCTTATTCGCCATAGGTGGTAGATGACATGGGAAACCAGACGTCCTGCAGGCTAGCAGGGCTCAGGCCGGGGACAGTGTACTTCGTGCAAGTGCGGTGTAACCCAGTGGGTATCCTGGGATCCAGGAAAGCAGGCATCTGGAGTGACTGGAGTCATCCTACGGCAGCATCTACGCCACACAGCGGTAAGAGAGCCGTTAGATATAGTACAAATACTCTTTCTTTATTTTTTTATTTGGTTGTTTTTACATGTATGCATAACAAGATGCAAATTAGATGTAAAGTAAATATCCTTTTTGGAAACTTTTGCACCTGATTTGGTGTGGTAAATTCCACTTTTATAAAATACAAACTTAAAAACTTGAAACCTGAAATCAGTTGTTGTGTTGGAAAGCATGTAAGATCTTTAATAAGTACACAGCAGATTGAGGTAATCAACGGAGAGTTAAGAAACCCCTCTCCCTCTCAAAAAACACGACATAAAAAGGACATAATTAGTAGGAGAAAAAAATAGCAGACAGTTTGATTTCCACAGAGAAAAACAGCGAAAAAATAAAAGCCCCAGCAAAATTGAGACACCATCCATCCATCATCACGTCTCCACATATCGTACGTGTCCCGCAGTGCGTTGCTTAATGGGATACACATTCAAGACAGTGTTTAATCCGGCAGCGAAATAACCATCGCTTCACATGAAACAGATTACACGTCCCACACATCACTTCCCACTTTGTGGCTTGCCAGAAAGTGGCCACAGGGAGCATTTGATACATTTGTTTCGAAAGACTGTTTTCTGAAGATTAACAGATTAGCTTCTCACCACGTTTCGCCGCTTCCTGTAACTCACACTCCGCATCTGGAGTGACTAAAGTCACTATTTATTTAAAGTAGTGCTGAATTTATTTTTTGCATCGTTCCATGTTTCTTTATTATGCAGTGTAAAACTGAAGGAGCGGCGAATCAAAATATGAGTGTTTGGTGCTTTGGTTTTCAAATGTAGTTGTGGTTGGTTTTATTTGTGTTGCTGATGTCCCAAAAAATAAGCATAGGCACTTGTTATAAAAACATAGTGTTACTAAATGTGTAGTATTTGTGGTGTGTGGTAGTTGTGGGGATCGGGCGGCCTAGTGGTTAAGTTGTTGGACTGATACCAGAAAGACTGGGTTCGATTTCCAGCATCACCAAGCTACTAATGTGGGCTCCTGAGCAAGGCCCTTAACCCCCAATTGCTCAGTTGATTGCCGCTCTGGATAAGGCTGTCTGCCAAATGCTGTAAATGTAAATGGTGTAAATTTGTCGAATCAATCTTGACTGAATAAAGAAACTCAAAAATGACAGACAGTCAAACTGTTGCATAAAACCTTTCAGTGTTTTGTTTAGAGAGTTTCCCTCTTCATTTTAATACCAAGCTTCAGCAATATTATTCAGTCAGAGTCAGTTTACTTTCTTAGCTACCATAACTATTCCAGAAAAACGATGTCTCCCAGTGCACGGATCAGTGTTTGTTGTAAATGTTCTGTACCCCCTGCCCATATTTACATTTATTATTACATCAAGTGTTACACTGTTCTTTTTTTTCCAGGTTCTTGGACTTCTTTCTAGAGACAAGCTCCTTAATTATCTAGTTGATTATCGAATACCACTTTTCACATAAAAATGTTGTGTTTCTATTCTTCAGAGCGCTCTATGGCAGGTTCCTGCGACTCCAAAGCAGCTCGACAGAACTCGACACTACGTCAAGATCTAAAGCAGTTCTTCAGCTGGGTGCGAAAGCGTGTTTCCGACTGCAGCGCCATGAGCATCAAACAATACGATCAGTGGCGTGTCTGGCTGCAAAAGTCTCACAAAAACCGAAACCAGGTACAAGTGACTCATTTACATCTAAATCCTGGTGCTTAGATTGATACAAGTATTAAAATAGATGTACATTTTAAAATAGAAATACAGGCAAATGACTTAAACAATAAATGATACTATATTATGACAAAATAACAAGCACAGACAAAATACCCAGATGGTAAAAAGCTAGAATAATAAAAGAAAGTAATATATAGAGATAAAGCATGAAATGCAGACAAACATTATAAGACAAAGAAATAGAAAGAGATTACATAAAACAGACATCCTGGAAAGTATTTATGCTCACTAAATATTCTATTAGTGTGTGTGTGTGGGGGGGGGGGCAGTGGTGGAATTCATACCATCTAGTGTTTTTCTCTGTTAATAATGTGATAAGAAAATAAATAAACAACAGAATATTCAATTCAGGTGTGCATCACGCTGGAGAGACTTAATCAGTCCAATTTTTATTCAAGACGCGTCAGCTTAAATTGAAGCAATTTAATAAAATAATAATAAAATATTTTTATTGTCATTGATGGCAATATGCATATTCAACAAGGAGCTTGGGGCAACACAGGGACTAAATCATGTCAACTATAATCAAGTTTGTATTTATAAATATAAATAATAAAATATATATTCTAAATATAAATAATAAAAAAAAGATTATAAGTATGATCCTATTTTTTTACCATGAAAATTGGTTATTTAGTTATTCGTAAGTCATGGTGTATTTATAATTTTTTTAAGTTGTGATATAGTGGGTTAAGACACTGGCAACCACATGCGCAGCTGTGCTCCAACGACCTGAGTTCGATTTCGGCTCAGGTCCTTTCCGTTTCCATTTCTGCCTTCTATCACCCTAATTTCATATCTGTCTGTCCTATAAATGAAGGCGAAATGGCCGAAATAATATCTTAAAAGTAAATAAATAAATAAATGAATAACCAATTTCCATGGTAATTTCAACCAATTATTTAAAAATCTGGGATCAATCTGGTCCTTTTCGGACAGAAATTGGTAATTTTCTATTTATTATAAGATATACAGACCATTAAATCAGAAGGGCAAAAATTGCTTTAAAAGAATTCTATGGTTAACTAGCATATTAAACTGTTTTAACTGTGCAAAGTTTCACTACCACAACTATGGATTAGTAGTATTATTATTATTACATATAGTAATATTATGCTGGTAGTAATTGGATGCTTGAGTGAGTCTAGGTGAATTAAAGTAAAGGAACCTTTCTGCCTTAAATTTATTCTTATGACAGAATAGTTTACACAAGAATTTGGATTTTGTGCAAACGTCCTGTTTAGCTTACTTCTGAAAAAGACCCCATCTGTCTTCTGCACTACGTTTGTATCTCCCCCTTTTTTCCTTTTTTACGATTCTGTGGTAATTCTTTGTTTGGTAATGGCAAGGGTTGTCTCGCAAAGTGTCTGGGTTCGAGTGCACACAAAGAACATGACCGACAGATCATTAGCCACTTTTCCTAAACCGCCCCCGCCCCCCATGTGCATTGTGGTCTCTCTGCTCTTCGCGAGGACACATGCTAAACGTTTGTCCGTGCGACCGAGGAACTTTTGAACCGGGATGACTGCCTCTAATCTTCTAGCGCAGCATGAAGTTTTCCAGAACCTTTCAGCAATTATACCACCCAAATACAAAGCCTTTAAAGGCAGCCTTGTGATTAAAATGCAGACTGACCCCCTGAAGTATTTTGATCAGCTGATTCTTTTTAACCTAGCCCCCTTAATCAGCGGGGCGCGAACGCATGCTGTTGCGTCTAATAGACGTGGTTTACTCATCTGTGATTTTTTTCCCCATTGTAATCTTTTTAGGTTCTTCAAGGAGATAAATCGTAGCAACGTGAAACCCCTGACTGTCGGGACAAGATGGATGCAGGAGGAGGAAGGGTGGATGAGAGACAGCTAGCTTTTTTCCCTGTTGCCACACTAGATGTGATTCCTGCTGCAAAAAAACTTGAGATTTCTAAATCCACTGGACACGTCATTAAAAAGTGCCGATATTTTGGGGGGAGCTATACAGGATTTTTTTAAACGTTCAATATATATGGAGGATATTTGCACATTTTCTTCCAAGGAAGGCATATCATGACTAACTTTTTTTCTGCAATATTATGACATCACACAGTCTTGCAATATGAAAACGAGATCCTCTAGCCAGTGCCTTGTACGTTTATGACATAATTCATGTTAATTTGGCCCAGATTTATAATTTCTTTATGGGATTTACATGAAAACAGCTTTTTCAACAGTAGCACAAGCCAAAGATTTGTTGAAATAGGCAGCTTGTATTTGTATATTGTTATAGTCATTTCTGACCACCAAAGATACCTAAACACAAGGTGAAGTAACAGGAATTTTAAGGTATAAGGTTTTAGGAAATTTTCACACTATGGCCAGCATAAACAGAACTATAAAATGAGTATATCAAAGATTTAATGTTTTTTTAAAAAAGTGTATTTATTAATTGGAAATTTACCCAAGAGGTACATATGTGTGCTTGTTAGATAAAATCAATGCCGCAACAAAGGTTAAAAAGGGGAAAATATTCTGTTTTATTTTAATATTAAGTCAGATACTTGTTACTATGTAACAACTGATGATATATCAGATATAATATTCTGTTATTCAGTATTGTGATGATTTCAAACAATACAATCAAGCATTAATGAGTAATTCAGCTGTTATGGTGCATTTTGACCTCACAGATGACCCCATATATTCATTTCATAAAAAAAACAAAAAACTCGGCTCCCCCTATTCATTCAATGATTAATTTATTCATTTATTCCTTCATTCATTCATCTTTCATACACTATCCACTTATTCCCTAATTCTGGGTCACAGTGGTCTGTAGGGAACCTATCCCAGCTTTCTGAAGAGTAAAAGGCAGTACACACTTGGCATGTCACCAGTCATACGTGATTTTGTCGAGATTTTTTAAACATCACAAGCTTACAATGCAGCAATAAAATTCACCATAGCATTTCAAGCAACCCAACTTCTCCATGCAAAAAAAATCAACAACCATTATTTATATATAAAATTTATTGAATTTGATGTTTCCAAGCTGATGCTTCCATCTTCACACATCCACACATAAAGCATCTGAAATATACACAACATCACAAGGTTGACCTTGTCACAACGCTCAACCAAGATTGTTTTGTTTATTTCACAGTGCATTAATCCTTACACTCTTTTGGCCCATATCGCTGGAATTCCAAAAAAAAACCAAAAAAACTGCAGTCAATCTGCGGCACCGAGACTGTTATTAAATTTTGTATGTTTGTACAATTGTACTGCTTTTTATTTTTGTACTGAATTGTATCAGCGTATTTAATAAGAAAATGTCTCTTAAGTTATAAGTAGGTAGTTTGTAATATGACTGAATTATTAAACTGTAATATTGAACATCACACAGTGAACATTGTTTTCTAATTTATAGAGGATTTATAAATAAAAATATCATCTTTTATATTATGTTTTGGAGAAACTTGTGGTGTACAAATATTTGTGAATGCTAATGTCATAGAAAATACCTTTATTACAGTATTATTATTTATAAGGATTTTTTTTCAAAAGATCACCCCTTTTTTACCTTAAAGTTTCAGTTTGAATTATTTATGAATTTTCCTTTTTTCAATTTTTTAAGTAAGCAATTTTTTTTCCTGTTGTTTAATTGATACATCATGAGGATTTTTTACCTTGTGATATAAAAAACTTATACCCACCTTTAAAACTAAAAATACGGTACTCAACATTTAAAATAAATCAAAAAGGTTTATCAAAAAACCGTCTCGTGGGTTAAGACTCTGGGCTTTTCTGGTCTTTTTCTCATTTCCCCGCTGTCCTATCCCTTTAATAACGGCTATAAAATGGAGAAATAATTACTAAAGGTATTGTTTAGATTTCATTTCGATCTAGTTAGCTAGTTTATTTAAGATCATATAAATAGGCTAATATGTTAGCTAGTTTATTTAAGATCATATAAATAGGCTAGCTGGTTACAAACACTACTTTGTTAAATTAGCTGTTGGAAGGTTGTAGGTTTTTTACCCATTTTTATGAAATGATCAAGCTAGTTGCAATATTAATTAATTTCAGCTTGTTATGTAACACAGATATATATGACTTTTTATATAAATTAAGTAGAATGAACTTAGTTTGTGTTAAACACATTTGTACATGCACATTTGTACATTTATTCATTCTTTCATTTATTCATTTATTCATTCATCTTCATCGCATATATCCTAACTCGGGGTCACAGAGGTCTACTGGAGCCTGTCCCAGAGCACATAGGGCGAGAGGCAGGGGTACACCCTGGAAGGTTGCCAGTCAATTGCAGGGCCATACTGTACATTTTTCAAGTATTTATTTATTCATTCATTCATCTTACATCATACGCCAGTCCATTGCAGTGTCAATATGCAATATTCATTGTATTTCTCTGTTAACAGCTCATATTTCAGTGTTGATTTTTTTTGTGTTTTAAAAAAAATTATAATAATTTCTTTGTACGAAAAAAAAAGATTTTCTCAAGACATTTTCAACCAAAAAAGTGTGTTTAGACTAAATAACCAGATTTGACTATCACATGTGCATTTTGTATACTGAGTATAGTAAAATTTATGCATAGTTTAATTGTACAAATTATGAGCTGCAAAAATTAAACCTGTATTAAATTAAAAAAAGAAATACTTTAGAAATTATTAGAAAAATATGTATTTCATTTAAAAATAAAAATACTATTCCAAACTACTGATTGTCAAATTTTTTCCATTTTTGAAAGGAACTGATCATGAATCAACTTATATAGCCAAAAGTGACTGAAAATTTAGAGAATTGTACAACAGTGTTAGTAAAGACATTTGTAAAAAAAAATCCATAAGTATCCATAAGTAGTTAATTATTAAACATAACCATTACGCAGAAACCTAATGTGTTAAATGTATGGCAGAATCAAATGACACCTAATATATAATTAACCATACATTATGTTTAATAAGTCAGCAGAAAACGTACAGGTTAATTCAAGCTTAGCATTGAAATGTTGGGCGAAATCTTTGTGATGTTAGACATACATAAATTTGAGAGGAGGCAATCGAAAACAGCTTAAATGACAAATAGGTATTATCAAAAAAAAGCAGCAACCGATATATCTAGGATCTCAGCAGACGTGGTGTCTTTCTGTTCCGATGCTCAGAGTCGAGATTTCTTAAAAGGTTGTAAGGGAACCCTAATCAGCAAACTATCATGTGTGGAAAGAATCTGGTTTTAGACACATACTGGCGCAATGTAGGCTTTGATTTGATTTGATCATCAGAGAAAACTGTTCCACAAACATAAAAACCCTAGAAGACAAAAATCTATAGCCTTGTTTTCCATCCCTTCTAGATTAAAGTTCTAGATTAGAGTTTCAGATTGGTCAGCTCTCTTTCGGTGTATTCTTTCTAACTGGCTAAATAAAACTACACAATTAAACTAGCTAGCCTTTAATTTACCAATTTAAATTATGAGATAGACTTAAAGATAAATAGTTAAATAGATAGATAGTTAAAACTATATATCTCTAAAATGATTATCTCAACAAAATTGAGAAACCTGTTAACTAAAACACCACATTAGTTAGCAAACCTAGCCATGTAAATTAATTAAGATTTTATGGCATTAAATCTTGAATCATGTATTTTTTACATTTGGAAACTTCACAACATACAATTAATTTATTAATTTATTTCTTATTTATTAATTTGCAAACAGATTATATGAATTATCCAGTTCGATTGTGGTACCTTTGAAATCCTAAATTGAAATACATTTTAAAATTAATTTCATTAATTTTCAGCTAAATGGCAAAATGTTACCTAGTTTCTTGTTTATAGTTTGTTTAAATGTAGTGTATGTCTTTTTAGTTTTATTTAGGCCCAGAAAGCAGCCTATTTTTGGTGCATATCTGTTTGAGTTTATGTAGATGAAGGTCAGTTTTGATGGTGACTGCATATGTATTGTGGGCATCCAGTTAAGTCGTGGTCTGTATCGTGCCTGAGAGTGGTTTTATATGGGTTCCACCATTGCCACAATTTCCTCTGCGTTGTCTGATGTTAATATGGTTACCAGATGAAAGCAATATTTCACACAAACCGGCACTGTGCCATCACTCTGCTATCTGTGAATGTTTTTTAATCTTGTATGTCATCCCTGTTTCCATTTTGTGTAAAAGAACCCACCATTTTAACGGAAAGAATCTCACTTTGGAGTGGCTTTGTAATGTTTTATGCACTGCTGGGGTCTATTTAAACCACTCAGCTTTACCCCCCAGTGTCTTCTCTCCAAAATGACATTTGTATCAAGTAACCCAAGCCTGTATCCTTAAATCATTAGGGGGCCAAGCTGCATCATTCCAGTAAAAAAAAAATTATAAACATATGTTTTGATAGATAAACATTTTCTTATATCTTACAGTTTATACTGCATATACTGATATTTTAAAAATAATATGGTTATAATATGGTATTAATATGGTTGTGATTGTGTGTAATAAAATTTACTATCTATCTAAAAAATATATTTATTTAAATAAAACAACAATAATACAACATTTTAGAGGTGGTAGCATAGTGGTTAGTTCCTGTCCTGCAAAGTTTTGCTTCCACTTACTGGCCCCTTAAACAAGGCCCTTAACATCTAATAGCTCATTTGCCCTAAATGCAAATGCACTAAATGCCAATTTGCAGCATGAACCACATTTATTGATTATTCACATTAAATATTTGAATTTACATTTAAAATACGGAATAAATGTTTTTGTAAAATACATGTTTTGGAAAAATGGCGCGGTGGGGTAGTGGTTAACACAGTCGCCTCACAAAAGGGGGGTTCAATTCCTGGACAAAGTGTCTTTCTGTACAGTCCAAAAACATGTACATTAATTTGATTAGTGACTTCAAATTGGCCACAGGGTTGCATGTGAGTGTGTGTTGTTGTGCGTCTATGTTTGGCCCTGTGATGGACTGGTGACCTGTCCAGGGCGTACCCCCGCCTCTTGCCCTATGTGCTCTAGCAGACCCCTGTGACTGCGAGTTAGGGAATATGTGGGTATAGAAGATAAATAAATGAATGAATTTATGTTTTAGTTTACTTTTAAATTATAGGTTTGAATTAGATAAAATCCAAACATGACATTTTTTAGGCATCATAACTTAGATAATGGTGAGTTGTGACTCATGGAAAAATTAAATAAAAAAAAAATATATTATTGATCTAAGTGTAGTTATTTTTCATCATTCTAAATAAAACCATTGTTCCTAAATAAAATCCATGTTTTATTCCAATCAAGTAATCCCAAGCCATGAACAAACTTCTTTGTGCGACATTCGATCCGAGAAATACTTAGAAACTGCAATTTGAACCCACATGGTATGAAAGACACACAGTAACTACTGAAATAATTAAAAAAATCAATAAAAACAAAAGGGTTTTTTAAAAACACTGGCTAATAAATTAAGCCCCTGATAGGTACCATTATTAAGATGTAAGATAATAGTCAGTAGTTTAAATTAAATAAAGATCATTAAATTATCATAGAAATGGGGCAAGAACAATGAGTAAATTGTGAAAAAGTAATTTAATTTTTTTAAATAATATCCCTTTTTTAGTTTTTGTGGTTTTTTTCTTTAATTTGGGCTCTTCTTCTGTCTTTTTCTAAAGTATGCATCATTCACAGATAGATAAGGTTTCCTCACCCTTGTAATGATAATCTATAATTCATGATGCAGCCCTCCTCTGTGTGTACGTGTGTGAGAGAGAGACAGAGAGAGACTGAATCCACAGCCTGAGTCGGACCTGAACAGGAGGAAGGTCTGTATGAGCCTACTTACTGCTCCATGGAAGAAGAAGTGACGAGATTGCGTCCCCTCATCGCTGCCCGGGAGACTGGTGAGTATTTATTATCCTACTGAAAGTTCTTAGCAAACTATATATTGTTTTAGACAATATGTTTTGGCCAGCAAAGTCAAAAAATACAACCTTAATATAATACACTCATGTTTTATTAATAAAATATATGCGTCATGTTGGATGTATATTAGATGGTTAGTTTAATCAAATTTTTTGAATGGCAAAACTAATCATGTGAACTGAAAAACATGAACACTATTTGTTGCATTTAAAAAGGGAAACCTTAGCTGGCTTGAAGTAACAATGATCAAGAACTTAAGAATCATGGAATGCACCAGGGTGTAATCCTGAGCCCACTTTGTGTCTAAATCACAGAATAATTAAAAAGAAAAGTCAGGTTGCAAGCACCTTGTTGTCAGGACTGCCAATATTTTGAAATAAACTACCCAAGTTTGGTGGTCTGGACACTGTGGTGAGCCTTTGAATCCACTTACAAATAGAGGCAATGTAAAACTTGCTAAAATACTTATTTTA
This sequence comes from Sisor rabdophorus, assembly GCA_026260075.1. Lineage (NCBI taxonomy): Eukaryota > Metazoa > Chordata > Actinopteri > Siluriformes > Sisoridae > Sisor > Sisor rabdophorus. Next base: position 9,811,505 of record JAOTQW010000033.1, on the reverse strand, counting down.
AAGACAAGGGATGTATTTATTTCCATTGAAATTCTATATCAATTATACATTGTTGAATACTTTGTTTTAATAAAAACAATATAAGAAATCATAACTATGGTTATGTCAAGGACGTGTCAATTTTATTTATATAGCACTATTTAAACCATAGATTGACCAGTGTGCTGCACAAAAAAAACTTCAATAAAAATACTGACAAAAAAGGAACAATCCAAAAAAACGTTCTCATTGATGAAATAGAAAAAATATACGTTTTCAACTGGGTAAGTGCGGTTAACCCGGCAATTCAGGGTTGGACGACAGAATAGACAAGCTATTTAATGACTTAAACACTAAAAGAACTATATTTATATTAACACAATAGCACAAAGGCAACCTGTGCAGAGCAGGTAAAACAGGTATAATATAATCCCATTTTTTGATATCTGTAAAAGACAATATTTTATTATAATAAAAAACCCTCCATATGGTAGATTTATTTATTTTTTTAACCAATATCTGAAAATTATTTACACCCTCAACTTGTACAAAACTAAAATCTGAAATGCAGAAAACTAAGCAATAAAATGAGTCCGCTGAGACACCTGCATGTCCCTTAGGCTAACTTTTTGGCAATATGAAATTTTACAGCCTGCTAAAAGTTTGGATTTAAACAAGGCTTTTTACAGCTGTGCTTCAGGGTTCCAGCAATGTGTTCTGCACATGTGGAGGATTTTTTTAGACTAAAAATACATTTAGTCTCATGTGTCATTGAACTGAAATGCTAGTGATCTAGAAGTAAGAATAAAACACAAACAAAACTAAAGTAATTGTACAGTGTGCTGTTGAATTTATGTGTTATTTTTTTTTAAAGTTTATCCACAAATTTATTGTAAACATTAGAACATGCTAGCTTAATGTATCTATCAAGGCAGCTATAAGTTTAGCATCTTTTAAATTTACCTCACGTCATGATATATAATGATATCACGGCAAATAGCTACTTTAGAACACTAAGAAACTTTATCCTAAAACACATTCAGCATGTTGGTCTTGATTTATTTATTCTGCCAAGCATTTCTGTTGCTAATTTGGTGTCGTATTTGACTCATTAATTCTGAATGTCTGTGTGCTAAAAACCACAGAGTAAGCACATCGTGTTAATGTTAGGTCCTAAAAAGAAAGCTTCTTCTTTTTCCAGAGAAGTTTAAGGAGAGATAAATTATGACTGGAGTGGGATTAACATAAAAACTTGAGCAGAGCAACAGACTGAGAAGGGCAATGTAAAGTAGTTAAGGAATCTAAAGTCCAAACAAACAACAATAACTAATGCGAATTTGGACTTGTTAGGGAATAGGATTCATGATGTGTGTTTTTTCTGGAATTACCATGCTATACAGAATGTAGATTTATTTTTCTGATAAAAATGAATAAAAAACTTAAAAGCTTTAGATTTTTTTGCAGCATTTACTTTAAAGATTGTTTGATGCAAAAAGTAAATTAATTAATAAAAATGTAGCTAATATTTATTTCAATTATAAAGACTTATTGTATAGAGGTCATTCTAGTTGTGAGATTTTTTTTTGCATTCAGCATAGAGTTATGGCATTCAAATAGTTATCTATTATTATTATTGTTATTGTTGTTACTACTATTCAGGGCCGGGCCCAGGGCACTACGCTCTCCCCCCTACTATCGGCTTCATAAACCATGACTTCACCAAACCTAGTGGTCCTGCATACTCATTTCACCGCCGCATGAGCAGCAAAAGTAAGTAAAATCAGACGTCACGTCATCGCTGTAACACCGCTATTTATATGAGGCTGAGCTAAGAGCTTCCTGCTCATCACAACTGCCTGACATACTTGGACTTCCCCTGCATAAACTGCGGAGATGAATTACTACACCGCTAAGGCATCTGATATCTAAACTGTCATTACGACCTTGCTTATAATAGAGAAAGGGGTGTTGGGGTGCAAATTAAACAGCTCCCATCATACTGATATGTTTATGTTGTATGGTGTAATACAATCATTACACAATGACGGAGGCTGTAATGTAAGCTTGCAAGATGCCGAAACAGGAACAGAAAATTTTTCAGCCATGTAACTCGGTACCTCTGTCCATTCATTTTTTTAAGGACTTTTAGACTGTAATTTTTTTTCACTAGTATTGTTGCATTGCCCGGAATACTGAAATATAATAAAACTAGCTCGGGCGTGTATTTTTCTACAGTAAACTAGCCAGTGTGATTAAAAAACCCCAATGGAACTTTTATTTATTTATATACTAAAGCAAATTTTATTTGATACATTTTTTATTAGAAAAATATTAATAATAGTGCTATGAAAGTTCTAACAGTGTAAAATTAAATTCTTTGGAGAACTCAAAAAAGATGGTAATCTTAAATAAACAAATCAGAATTTTAAAAATATTTTAATCACTATAAGTTTGTACTAATGAAAATGTTCATTTATTCATTCATCTTCTTTACCCGCTTATTTCCGAATCCGGGGTCACGGGGGTCTGCTGGAGTCTATCCCAGAGCACATAGGGCAAGAGGCAGGGGGTACACCCTGGACAGTTCGCCAATCAGTCGCAGGGCGACACACATACAAACCACATACACTCACACATTCACTCCTATTGGCAATTTGGAGTCACTAATCAACCTAATGCACATGTCTTTGGACTTTGGAAGGAAACCGGAGTTCCCAGAGGAAACCCACGCAAGTGTGGGGAAAGACTCCGCACAGAAAGACCCCGTGCCCGGGATTCGAACCCAGGACCACAACAAGAAGGCGACCTTATATTATTCTAATAATATTAATTATTTCATTCATAAAACTTTATTGATATTATCATTGTTAGGAATAGTAATCATGCTAATCATGATAAGCATTAAAATGTGTTTAAGTATTGTACTTTTTTTTTCAATATTTTCAATAATGATTTTCTTTTTGTGGAATTGTAATTGTTTAATGTGTCAAATGTAACATAAAAGTGAGTATAAGAGGAGCCTTTTTCATTAATTTTCGATTTAATTAGGACAGGAATTTTTGCTGGAATAAATCTGTGTATGTTTCAAAACAATTTCTTTTAACTAACTTGATAATTTTATTCATCTTTAACACTACTAACTGGACATTATTAATATATAATGACACATTCTCTCCCAATGAATTCTGGATAGTGCTGTTTGAGGACTCCAGTCCTGGGCCACGGTACTATGTGGACAGCAAAACCACTCGTTTTGGAAAAGATGGCACTCCATCATACTCAATGTTGGGTAGAAATAAGGTCAGAGGTAAGAGTAACTAAGTAAAATAACCATTCTTTTATTGAAACAGGAATGGCTTGTTAGTTTTTTTTTAAATAAATAACTTGTGAAAAGTATTTTTAATGTGACCATAAAGTGTGTTAAGCATCAAGGACACTTTTACAGAATAAACATGTCTTTTGCAGCTGATACATTCCTAACTCCTGGCCCAGGAGCCTACAGTCCCGAAAAGGTGCCTCCACTAAACTGGCAAAACCGTTCTCCGTCCTACACCATGGGCTTCCGTACACGATACAGGACCACGGATGCTGTACCTGCCCCTAACCACTACACCCTACCCAACCTTTTAGGTTCACATACTCCCAACAAGCCCTCCAGTGCCAGTTACTCTATGTATTGTCGCATGAAAGTTGGTGCGCCCTATGAAGACCTGGCAACAACTCCCGGGCCAGCTCACTACAACAAAACAGACCCAAACATTTACATGAACAGGCAGCCATCTTTCTCTATTCAAAGCCGACATAAGGTCTCCAGCAACACCACGTACAAGCCTGGACCTGGCACTCATTGTCCTGAGAAAGTGACGACCCACCTGCCCAGGGCGCCATCTTTTACCATGGGGGTGCGGCATTCCGAGTTTGTTACACCTTTAGTCATCGATATAACTGACTAAAAACATTGGCATCAATTTGAAAGAGCAAGCTTGTTATTTTTAGTTTTACACAGCAATTGTTTACATCTTATTCTGATATATTGATATATTAGGGTTGACATGCGATACCTACATAATGTGTAATGTATTAGACATAGGTATATTTGTAGGTTTTCTTCTACAGCATCAATGACTAAGGCGTAAATGTTACAACAGCATTTAGTTTTATTTGTTGTTAAAATTGCCAATCTAATAAAAGATCTTGTTACTGTAAAAACTTAAAACTTGTTACTACAAAATCCTTCAAAGCAGAAAAATCTTTCCCTTTGTTGGTGTCATGCTTTGTCTCAGCGGGTTTTGGTCAGTTTACAGGTAGGGTTATGTTCACGCTATCACTCCACTCGCTGCTCTGACCGTGACCCAAAAGGTCCATAACAGATACACGGATATGATATGTCCGCCCCGGCATAATTCCACTCCGAACCATGCTTTCTGACTCGATGGGACCCATCTGGAACGGAAATTAGTATTTTCATCATAGTTTATTAAAGTACACCTAATCCAAATATGCTAACATTGTTGGATTATAAAGATTCTAGTGTGTGTGTGACTCACTATGCTAACTGCTTTAGAATTTTCCCAGTAGAACTGCACTTTATATTTTAGGGGAAAGTTCACAGGGTCTGGCCACGTTGGCGGAGGAGCCCACCGCACACGAAGCTTCTTGCCCGATAAAGCCTCCACTTTCACATTTACAGGGGGATCAGGCTTTACTGAAAATTGAAAACGGACCATAAAATAATTTGAAGGCAGCGGCTTTATACATAGTGGCCACATATAAAAAGCAGCAACAGTTTGATCCTCAAGCAGATTTTGGTGAACAGGTATGAAACTTAAAGTGGTAGCTCATCTTTTATGTTTTGCCTGCAAATTATGGACATCAAGTTTTGCTGTAATCGTTTTAAAGCCTTTAAAGACAAAGTGGAAAAAATAAAATCTACTTTCCTACTGGGATTAGAATTAGATTAAGTCTTTACCAATGTCCTCGAAAATGAAAGGTAGGATAAGGCTTGCACTTCCAACAGCACTGACAGCCGTGATGTTAACAAAGTACGGCACATTTGAGAACAGCTCCAGTTCCTCGAGGACACAATGCCTGTCCTGTTGGCTTGGTTTCTGACACTCTCTGGTCTCCTCCAGATGCCTAACCAAAAACAAGCGGTGACAAGCAGTTTTAATACTTAAAGTGGGGTTTTAAATGTAGGTGGATGGACCAACACTTGTGTCTTTAAAGTCAGTAGACAGCTGTGGTCTCACCTGTAGGTTGAGATATAATGGGTTGGAAGAATCGGGTCTTGCGGCAGAGTCCATGAGCACAGGGCTTTTAGAGGATAACTTGGAGACCAGCAGTGAACCTCTGGGACAGGTGGAGGATCTGTAGAGGACATAGACAATATTAGACCATGAAACAAACAACAACAAACAAGCAAATTGCGGCTGCTGAATAAATTGAAAGAATTTACATAAATAGTTTGATTGGTTAAATGTTGATTAATAAACAATTATTCCCATATTGGGGTCATGGTGGTCTGCTAGAGCCTATCCCAGCTGGCTCTAAAAGAGCGAAAGGCCTTGGACTGGTCACCAGTCCATCACAGAGCCACACACACACACAGTCACACTCATCCCTATGGGCATTTTAGAATCACCTATTAACCTAATGTACATGTTATTGGACTGTGGAAGGAAACCAGACTACTTGGAGCAAAATCCATGTTCAAAAACATGGCATGATGATGTTATTTGTAAAGTGTTTTATTAGTATCATTCAGAGCATAAGTTTGTCTGCTCACAGCTCAGCTGCAATCTCACAATCATAACGATCTCTCCAGTTGAGTTGTGGCACGTGTATAAGCCTTGATGGTAAAGGCTCACGTTCTGTAAGCGTAGAACATGTCTTGAGACCTTTAACAATCCGTTAAATCTCCATTCTGTTCCATTTTCACAGGGCAACTCAAAAGATGATCCGAAGGCCATGTAAAGATCTAGGGAGCAAAGGAGAGTAGGCATAAGCTTTAATCTGAATTTTAAAAAAAATTCTAGAATGTTCTGACGTTCTGACACCATAGGAATAGCCAACAATGTAACAAAGCATCTAATTAATTTATATACTGCAAGTTTACTTATTAGATGACTTGGATAAATCGGAAATTTATGATTAGATAAAAAAATTAAGGATTGCTTTTCTGCTTACCCTCTGGTTCAAAAAATGGATCCTGACTCCAGACCTGAGAAAAGAAATAAAGAAATGCAATTAAAAAAGTGTGTGAAGGATATTTCACGTGCATTTCAATGCAGTAAAAAGACAACGCTTTCAAAATCAACTTTCAGATCAGCAGATGAGTACATACGGATATAATCTCTCTCTCAAACACTCTTGCTCTCTTTCTCTTGCTCTCTCTCTTTGTTAATGATTAGTGAGTAAACACACTCTGCCCCAAAGAGAAAGAACAACAAAATCCAGTAGGATTCAGGGCTAAAATCAAGTCTTAAATTCTCGTTGCAAAATTTCTGGTTCATGAATTTCTGATTCATGTTTATGACAGGGTCCTTAGAGAGATAAACCTTTAAAGCACATGTTACTTATTAAATTAGCAAATTAGCCTACAACAACTTGCATGACCAAAGCTTCGAGACCAAGCATTAGTCTCAAGCAGCTAGATCACACAGGATGAAGATAAAAACAACCACACTGAGATTGTAGAGCGAAGTTAATTTTTTTAAGGTGCGGGGGTGTGATTTACAGACAACAATGTGGTGTCCTGCCACCAACAATTATGTTATGGAGCTTTGATTGCTAATAATTAAGCCCCGAAGGGCGAAGAACTGATAACAGATGCCAAGGAAAAGTTCTGAAGCTAAAAATGCTTCTAAAAAATGTAATTTATCATAAATAATCATTGTAGGCTTCCTCTTCTAGGTTAATTCTATTAAGAGTTTGGGAGATGGTAGGTTAAGACTACTAATCAGTAGATAATGGGGTTAATTCCCAGCACCACCAGGTTCTTTCTCTTGAGCCATTGAGCAAGGCTATTAACTAATGTTTTGCCAAATGCCAGAAATGTCTTTTAACTTTCTTATATCTTATTATATAATTTAGGCTTATTTTTAATAACCAAGGATAATTTTCTCTAGTGGGCGGCCAGGTGGTGTAATGGTTAGTACGGACGCTTCACAACAAGAAGGTCCTGGGTTCGATTTCCAGGCATGGGGTCTTTCTGTGCAGAGTTTGCATGTTCTCCCTGCGCTTGTGTGAGTTTCCTTCGGGTTCCCCTGGTTTCCTCCCACAGTCCAAAAACATGTACATTAGGCTGATTGATAAATCAACTGGAGTAAATGTAACTGTGTGGCCCTGTATGTGGCCCTGCGATGGACTGGCAACCTGTGTACCCCATAGCTCTTGCCCTATGTGTGCTGGGTTACGCTCCAGCAGACCCCCGTGACCCCAAATTAGGGAATAAGCGGTTATAGAGGATAAATGAGTGAATTAATGAATTTGTTGTAGCGTACTTGATGCTAAATTGGTAACACTTCATAACCAAAGCGATACAGTCAACCACATCCTGCTGTCCACTCTTAAGAGGATTGCTTCCTACTTGGGTGGCCGTTCATTTACTGAGCTCCTGAGAACAACCTGTTCTTTTACAAATGTGTGTTAAAACAGTCTGCATGCCTGGGTGCTTGATTTTATACACCTGTGGCAATGAAGGTGATTGTAACACGATTCCCATTATTTTGATGGGATTACCTTTGCCAATATAGTGTACTTCTAGACGATGTGCCTAATATGTCCACAGGAGGGCAGTGTATACTAACATTTTAATTTTTCTGTTTTTTAAAGCACAACTCCAGATTACCTGTATGTTTGTCTTGTTATTCTTCTCTGATCATTAATTTCAAACCATTAAGAAAATAGAGACTGTTGTGTATGAAACTACTAAAGTATCAACAGCAATAAAACACTTTTAGCAGCGAAAAAGCATGCAAGACACATATCACCTTTTATTCTCCCGTAATTTGGATCTGATCATGTTTCTGCATGGTTTAATACGGGGTTTTCTCAGGGTCGTTTCTAAATAGCGCCCTGCTCCATGTATACGTCCACTATGCACCTTGTCAACTGTACACTTCTTAGTGCCCTACTAAGTGCACTAAAACTTAAATAAAACTATATAGTGGTTGGGTCCTGGGTTCCACGGGGTCTTTCTGCGCGGGGTTTGCGCTTGCGTGGGTTCCCTCCTGCTACGCCGTTTTTTCCCCACAGTCCAAAAACATGAGCATTAGGATGATTGCTGACTCTAAATTGCCCATAGGAGTGAATGTGAGTGTGTGTGTGTGTGGTTGTCTGTATGTGGCCCTGCGATGGACTGGCGCCCTATCCAGGGTGTACCCCTTATTTGCGCTGGGTTAATCTCCAGCAGAAAGTATTAAAGTATCAAAATAAATAAACACTTGTTATATAATTAAGCTTGTTAAATAAATAAAATGTATTTTAGGATATATATGTTCAGAAATTGTGATGTTTAAATTCGAATAGTCTATTTTTAAACAAATAAAACGTTTTTTGATATTATGTGATTTTCACCGTTCTGGCAACTTTACCATAAGTAGCTGTAGATTTGATTTAAGCGGGGCGTCAAGTGGGGAAACAAGGATCACATAAGTATCAAATATTTTTTTACGTTGTTTTTTACACAAAAATAAAAAGAAAATGCTGGTAAGGCTTATTTTCCTCCAGCTTCTTTTTAAATTAGAAATAAATATTGTCTGGATGATTTTTTAATCACTGCTACTAATCGATCCAATGACGTTAGCATGAGATTAGACGTAATACCACTTTATTACTATTAGTTATAGCTGGCCAAAACCTTCTTAAATTTTTGTTGGCGATGGTTTCTAAGCACAGGTCTTTTTTAAAAATAAAATGTTATAAATAATAGTTAAGTTACTTAGTTTTATTTGTATTTTTCCACTAACGTATTGTTAAAGATTAGGGCACTAAGTAGGGCGCTTAATACACGGAGCAGGGCGCAATTTGGAAACAATCCCGAGTGAAAAGTGTGAAAAACAATGAGATAAAAAGCTATAAATTTATTCATTCATTTATCTTACCCGCTTATTCCTGAACTCGGGGTCACGGGGGTCTGCTGGAGCCTATCCCAG
>JAOTQW010000033.1:9732267-9744304 GCA_026260075.1 Sisor rabdophorus | reverse complement strand
TCGCTGTGGCGACCCCTAAATGGGAGCAGCCGAAAGGAGAAGAAGAAGAAGAAGAGCTTAACAGGAAATGTTTAAGGGCTTAGGGGGTAAAAGTAAATGAAACCCATGCCCTAAGGAGTAGAAGTCCAACACCTTAACCAATGTTTTCATCTGGACCTTATTTCAGAATCAGGTTAGATTTTTGTCTCACTAAATAAAATTATCCTAAATCTAGAAAAATCTATAAAACAGTTAACTTCTACATCTATGCTATGCTTAATATTCATTATTCACTAGATTCTGGCATATTTAAACTATATTAACTTAAAATACATTTATAGAACACTACAAAACATTTATATAATAGTCTTTAAAAGTTTACAATGTTGGAATATCTTATTTTCTTGAAATTATTATGTGTTTGTCAGTGGCTTTCTTATTGATACTAGCTGTGTCCTTTTTTTTAAACAGTGAGCCTCTGAGGTTCGTCTTTGTTTTCTTCTGTCAAAGCACTAAGTCCTGCAGCAACACCACTTCTTGGTGTTTTAGAAACTGTAAAAACAATGCAGTTAAATGTTTTGTTAATCAAAACCTACACACAAAGGAGAGTTTAACAACAGACGAAAAAGACAGAAAGTCAATAATTCGAGCTGTAAAAGTCAGCACTCAAGCAGAGCGACCCTGAAAAACACAACGATGCTAACGCAATCCATTGCATGGCTGCTTAGCGAGCACCCGAGGTGCCGTAGAGAGCAACTTTAGTTAATGAACATTTGAAGTGCGAGACGCTAAAAGCCTCTGCAATCGATAAAGGAACGATGGAGAGGGGTGGATAAATGTGTGTAGTTTCTGTTGTTGTTGTTTTTGTTTTTGTCACTTCAGTGAACACTGGGATTTCCTGAGAGGGTGTAAAAAAAATTTTACTCTTATTCAATACTATAGTCAGAGACAATTTGCAGCTACTTGCTGCCAGAAAATGGCAGCTACACATGGGGTTTACACTCAAAGAAATTTTGGTTAAAAACGAAGAAGTGTTTTTCAAAGTGTTTTGTTCCTTTAGATTTATGCAGTAAAGCTGTGATTGATCCTAAACTGATTTTCATAAATAAAACTAAACATGAAATAAAAAGTAGACTTATAAATAAATATATTATCTACGATTGGGTGTGCAAAATATATATGTGATATACTCGTATGAAATAACAGGTGATGTTAGCTTTCGATCAGCATTCCAACATCGTAAACACTGAGCTACCACTTTTAGTTTTATTATAGGTCTACGGAGGCAGTTAGAGGAATATGGTGGATTCTATATGTTCTTGTGCTGCTACATTGTGCTGTAAGGTTTTGGTCTTGATTGACTGCAGCCTCGATTTGAGGTGAAGTGACTTGAAGAGATTGTGTCCAGGGTCAAAGTGGCAGCAGCAGCAATCTTAACTGCAATCTTAACTAGGGTCCTGAAAGTGTACAGGTCATGATGAGGTGGTAAAACACAATCTTTTCAGCAGAGTAAATGACATGCTGCATTAATTAAATTTATAGAATTGCAATTCATTCATGTGAGAGAGCATGTTGGGTTTAGTTTGTTTTTAACACAAAGGTGCAACAATAGAAAGTTCCCCAGACCATTTTCAAGCTGTGTGTCATCCATTCTCAAGGACAGAGACACACACACTAAGCTAAAGGACCAGGAGTCCTTGAAATGAAATCGAGCAGGGTGGTGTCTCGCCGCTGTCATGTTCAAAAGAAACATGCTTCAGCTGCCACAGGCAAATTGAGACAAAGCCTTTTAAGTTCACTCTGTCACCTTTCCACTTCAGAGGCTGACATGAAATGAAAGAGCAAATGTCAGGCTTGCATTTGAAAAAAATGTGCTTTTATAAAACATCACATTGGTCTCAACCTTTCAGACCTGCAATAACACAGAGGAAAATGTAAAAGCAAGTCATAGAGATGATCAGCTCAAACCTTTGTTTTCCTTTCCAAATTTATTCCTCTTTGACCACAGCAATTCCTCAGTTTCTGATTTTTTAAATTAAAAGCACACATTTTTACATTTTCATAAAACATTGTGGAAGGTCAGCATTCCATCGCAGGGCCACACATAAATAAATAACCACACATTTACTCCTATGGGCAATTTAAAATCACCAATTAACCTAATGGACATTTTGGACTGTGGGAGGAAACTGGGGAACCTGGAAGAAACCCATGCAAGCATGGGAAGAACATGCAAACTCAAAACAGAACGACCCCTTGCCCAGGAATCAAACATAAAACCTTCTTGTTGTGAGGCAACCATGCAAATTAAACCCAATGCCGCCCAATAATAAAAATAATTTTACAAATTAGACGTTTGCATCAATTTTTGTTTTGCTATAAGATTTGCTATTTTTAAGGAAATCAAATATTTATATTAAATTTTTTTATCTATCAGGTTGGGCTGCGCTGGGGTTGCGGGTTTGATTCCAGGGTCTTTATGTGTGGGTGGTGCTTGTGTGGGTTTGCTCCGGGTACTCCAGTTTCCTCCCACAGTCCAAAAACATGCACATTAGTTTAATAGACGATTCTAAGGTCCCATAAGAGTGAAAGTGAGTGTGTCTGTGTATGTTGGCCCTGCGATGGAGTGGTGACCTGTCAGGCTGTACCCCTGCCTCTCAACCTATGTGCGCTGGAATAGGCTCCACCCCTGTAAATAGGGAATAAGCGCGCAGATGAATAAAGAGAAAAGATGAATAAATCTATCAGGTTAAAGAACACAGCTATAAAATATATATGTACCTTAAAAACACAATTTAATCTCTAGAAATACAGTAAATATTTTACATACAGCTTGGAATAAATCAGATTTATTATATTATATAAGACACAGAATTATTTTGATTATTCTGAATTAAAGCAGAACAGATTAGATCATGTCTCGTGTAAACAAAACAACCGCGCATACGGTTTTTCTGTGTGGAGTTTGCATGTTCTCCCTCTCCGCTTGTCTGGGTTCCCCTCAGGTACTCTGGTTTCCTCCCACAGTTCAAAAACATGTACATTAGGTTAATTTGTGACTCAAAATTGCCCATAGGAGTGAATGTGTGTGGCGCTGAGATGGACTGGTGACCTGTCCAGGGTGTACCCCCTGCCTCTCGCCCTATATGCGCTGGGATAGGCTCCAGCAGACCCCCGAGACCCTAAATTAGGGAATGAATGAATGAAATGAAAATGTATGTATTTGTATGGAACCCAAAAATCATGATGGATTGGCGGATGGGGCAAAAGTAAAATTAAATGAATAGAAACACAACAAGAGGAAGTCGAATGTAAATAAGCCATTAGACACGAAGATGTGACTCTCTGGGTCTAGAGAATGAGGTAAGACTGAGTTTTTGACACTAAACAGTTTTCCAAGATTTAAAGGAATGGGTAGATGTTTTGATTCTTTTTTCACATTAATGCTAATGTGATGAATATATTCTTTAGTCTATATTCTTTAGTCTATATTCAGCTCTTGCACCACAAACAGTGTGTCTAATAGTCTAGTGTATCTATCAGGTTAAAGAACCTGATAGATAGTTTAGTTTAAACTATCTATCATAGATAGGTTAGTTTTAAAAGCTGATGTAAGAGGGTAGGGCGGCACAGTGGTTAGCATGGATGCCTCACATCAAAAAGGTCCCAGGTTTGATTCCCAGGTGTGGTGTCTCTCTGTGTTGAGTTTGCATATTCAAGGTACAACATGTACATTAGGTTAATTGGTAACACTAAATTGCTCATAGGTGTGAGTGTGCGTGGTTTGTCTAGGTGTGGCCCTGCAATGGACTGGTGACCTGTCTGGGGTGTACACCTGCCTTTCGCCCTGTGTGCACTGACATAGGCTCCAGCATTATAATTATAATCCATTGTATTATAATTTACAGAAATTTTCCAGATTGAGTGTTGGAGGGTCTGAAGAAACTGTCCCCATGCAGCTGCAGGCTCGAGGGGATGCGAGTTTATGAAAAAGCCTATTAACAAAACAAAATATAAATCAATCATTGACAAATTCTTGCCCAAAGGACACCACTGCAAACCGCTTTGCAATTAAGACAGGCACTAAAACCCTCACGCTCAAATATAGACACCTGCATCAGCAGTTTACAGTGTTTTTCAGGAACTAAATAGAGACAAACCAGAACAGGGGTTTAAATGTTACGAGAAATTAAAAGTTTGTGACTGTATTTATATTTTACATTTTTTTTAGGTTATTTTTGTGTGAATTAAGCAGATTGGACAGCAAGAGAGAGAGATGTGATTGAGAAAAGTCCACATATATACCCAGACCTTTAATATCTATAGAAATACACTAACCTTTAAATATGAAGCAAAATACTAAATAATTATTGTGGATGCTTGCACAATTTTTTGCACCTTGGCTTGTTTTGCTGTGAATATTGTAAATTCAAAAATCGTATATGGGTCAGTTTTAAAAGCTGATGTACGATGGTAGGGCGGCACAGTGACATAGTGGTTAGCATGGATGCCTCACATCAAAAAGGTTCCAGGTTTGATTCCCAGGTGTGGTGTCTCTCTGTGCTGAGTTTGCATATTCAAGGTACAACATGTACATTAGATTAATTGGTGACACTAAATTGCTCATAGGTGTGACTGTGCGTGGTTTGTCTACGTGTGGCCCTGCAATGAACTGGTGACCTGTCTGGGGTGTACCCCTGCCTTTCGCCCTGTGTGCGCTGACATAGGCTTCAGCAGGCTCCTGTGACTCTGAGTTAGAAAAAAGCAGGCATAGAAGATAAACAAATTAATGTAAGGGAGTTATAAAAAAATCAGATGTTGGGTGTTCCAGCTTAGTCGGACTAGAAATTGAACCCATGGTTTTTTAACCAGGGTGGTGCATTGAAATAGTGGTTAGCACAGTCGCCTCACAACAAGATGGTCCTGGGTTGGATTTCCGGACAAGGGATTATATTGTGAGTTCTCCCCGCGCATGGGCAGTTTTCCTCCGGGCACTCCGGTTTCCTTCCACACTCCAAAAACCTGTACATTAGGTTGATTATTGATTTTAAATTGCCCGTAATAGTGTTTATGTGCAGACCACCGTGACCCTGAGCTTGGGAATAAGCGGGCATAGAAGATGAATGAATGAATGAATCTTTTAACCAGCAGTGTAAATCCTTAAACCTAGAGCTACCACTTTTTATATGGAAAAGGCATGTTAAAAAAATCACTAACACAACCATTTAACCATCAAAATGCTTCTTCTCACACTGGGCTTGTTTGAGTAGTAAAGTAAGAAAGCTCCTCTGCTCCTGTTTAGGCAGGACTTTATCTCACTTGTCATTAAGAGACCGTGGCTAATTTCATCCTTATCTGTCACTATTAAGTTGCTTTTTACAAAATAAGAGGCACTATTTAGCCTATAAACAAGCAGTAGTGTTCACCCACATGCATTTTTTTAAAGGTTCTGTGTCAGAGGTTGTTTTAGGATTAGTCCTAGCTGGGAGGGCAGTGGCAAGTGGATGATATAAATCAGAAAAATCACCATGTGTCCTGTCAGGTTTCCATGCACCCACATATATGAACTTTATCCAAAACAGAGCAGAGCTTTGAACTGAAAAACTTCAACGACCTGCAAAAATCACAAAGGACGGCAGACTAGTTTTTTTTCTTGATTTAAAATGTGATTTGTGGGCCAGTGTCATGGTTTAGTGGGTTAAGGCACCATGCGCAATTTGTTATTCTATGGCAACCAGGGTTCAGGATCCCTTCTTGTTGTGAGGTGACGGTGCTAACCACTACGCCACCGCGCCGCCCGCTTTGTCTAATCAGTAAATTTTTTTTCAAATGAGAAATTATTCGTTTTTCCCTAAGTGGTCTATAATATCACATCCATTTTCCCAGCCTCTTTCAAAGTGACAGAAGACCAATGAGAAATGATGAATTAAAGTCATTCCCGACTAGATGTGGGTATTCGCAAGTATGTACTAATCTGGTGCTGTGAATTTAAATAGAAGTGATGAAAGAGGATCCTTGCCGCACACACTGCTTCTTTTTTCGGTTGTTTTGTTTTTTAAAGCTCTTCAGCCACACCCAGTGTGAAAGCCTTTGTTGTTATTATGGAAACCAATTTTAAGGAAATCTACTGCCGACTTTGTAGTACAGTAATGTCGTTTCATGTCGGTGGCGATAGTGAGTCGTGAGCAAACTTAAGAGGACAAATGTTTTAAAAAATTTGAAAAAAAGAAGATCTGAGTTTAAAAGATTTGCTCTTGAGACCATGTTTTTGAGACCTGCGATATTCCTTTTTATTATGGTAAAATCCAATCAAAGGAGTAGATCTGTTTGGATTTGATTACACCCACAAAATTTTTCATCAAGCATTCAATTGATTTACTCAATGCTCAGTATGGCATATGCTAATTTATCAATGGGGCAATTACGACTAATAGCTACACAGCCTGTTAGAGTTTCCCCACAATCTGAATCTGTCAGATTAATTTGCTAGCTCAATGAGTGGCATTCAGAACTGTACTCATTATTTTGAATTGCTGAGACATTTTGAAACATTTTCTTAATTTGTGTCCTCCGGTTCAAATTTTTGGCCCATGTTTTATGTAAACACAACAAAAACTGTTGACTAGCTTCAGGGCTAGCCTGCATAGTGTAGCACTAGATGTTTGTGTAGTCATGCAAGTGCCTGCTGTTGCGATAAGTAACACTTAACTAGCCCTATCAACATTTTCTACAAATAGATGGTTGAAAAAAAAAACAAATCTCTATCAAGGTTTACCCTTAGGATTTGAAAAAGTGTGCGTTTTCCCTTGGTTAAGGATCTTAGTGTGCATTTGATCCAGGTTAAGCGCATTGCAGATGAAGATGAAAGCCAATTCCTGACACACTTGCAAATAAAAAAGGCATTTGCAGCTCAGGCTGCACTCATTATTCACAGTTCAGGTGTGTGCTATAAACCTTGTCCTCCATTTCTCCTCCTCCACCGCTCCCACTATCTCTGAATGGCTCTCTTGGTAGAGCGGCAAAAGCTATTCGTGTTTGCCCCTTTAACACGATTGCCTCAGGGCCTCTGGAGGTATGGTGGTGAAATTGAGATAGATCTTTTCCACTTCTTTAACTAACTTCATCCCGGCCTCATCCATTGCAGTTTATTAATGCTGGAGTGGCTGAACACGTAACACAGTTTTAATACTTTGTGCAAAGGACCATTACAGCTTTAATCGGACTGCCTCCAGCCCAGCCCCGAGGAAAAGCCCACTCCCAGACCTTACCCTAATCAAAATCCCACAGGTTTGTGGTTGTAAATGGCTACTGGTTAGCTTTAATGGCGTGTACAGCAGTCATTTCAAAGGCAAATTTAAACATACTAAATAAATTAAATATTTTGATGTATTAAGTCTAAACTGAATGTAAGAACTAACAACCTGGGAGCTTAGTCTTGTATAAAAGTTTTTTTTAAATATGTCACAAAACCTGCAAACTAAAAATCGTTGCCTCCCAACCTGTATTTGGCAGCCACCCTTATCCAGAGAAACTTAATTTTGAAAAAAGCTAATGGTTAAGGATCTTGCTTAAGGTTCCAGCAGTGGCACTTAGACTCAAGACCTCCAGATCAACATCATAATACCTTAATCACTGACCTTCTGCTTGTATATCACATGGAAAGCAGAAATGTAATAGAAATAGACACCCTATTATGTATGGAACACACCCTTCACATGCAAAGAAAATTCAGAAAAGCTGTTGTGTTTATTTTGTTTTGGGGAAGTACTATAACCATTGTTATAGTGGTGGTGAAATAAATTATAGACCATCTGCTATAACTATCTCAGCAAATGTGTTTTTACAAGAATACATGTATCCTGCCATTTAACCCTGAAAAAAACACTGATGTTTGGTGATTCAGAAAGTTCAGGCTGTGTTTTGTCTCTGTTTGTGTTTCCACATAAAATAGTTCAGTGCTGTAAATCCGCTCAGAAGAGTTTAAATCGATGGTGTCCATGACACTGTGAAACAGCCAATAAAAGAACCATAAATAGGTAGGAGGGTGGTGAAAAATAAAATGTATACAGTTTTATAAAAGCTATCATAGGACTTTGGACAATTATGATTACACGTGGGTGTCGTGGAGGGCAAGTGCCAGATTCCCTAGAGTGAATGAAGCTGTCCGACATTCTGGCAGTACAGAATCTGAGACTGCTGTACCCTTTACCAGATGGTGAGAGGTGAAAAAGTCAGTAACAGAGGTTATGTTGAGTGCTTGAGGTTTCGTACATGGTAAATGTCTCTAATGGAGCAAAAGACGGAACATTAAGCATGATGTTTTAGTAGTGGGATGACAAAATACTACACTTGACTAAAGATAAGATGTTTTAATGAACCTGCTTGTTGCAGTAATTTGCATCTTTAGCCAGTAGTTTTCTATTGTCTGGTGTTATACCTGGTATTAGTATCCAGCTGTCAGAAAACAGGACATAATAAATCTTTAAAATTCTAAAGCTGTAAATCCTGTAAATGTTGTCATTGAAAATGTATTCAGCTATGCCTTTTTAACAGTCTATTGTAATAGATTGTCACTTCCTGGACTACCTGGGGGCATTGGCAAATTTGTGTGTAACTAGTTACTTTATGATTTCTGGTGACTTAATATTAATTCTAATTACCTTTTTATTGTTAACCCTGATAACAGCATTGATTATGATTACCAGCAAAGCAAAGCCTTTACAACAATTACACAAAACTAATTTCAATAAGTCCCTAATGTAAATAATAACAAGAACCAGTCCTTTTCAACCATAAAACTGGTAAAACTTCTCTATAGAATTAAAAGAAAGATATTTTATCCTTGCCATATTATGGCAAAGTGAAATTGATGCAAAATTTAGGCAGTTCAGGAAAAAGCTAAAATACCTGATTTATCGGCAGAAAAATTATGTTTACATTACATCCATGCATATTTACCAAAACCCAAAAAGTCAGTTTGGGTCAGTTATTTCTCCACTAGGTGACACTAGCCGAATTTATAGTAGAGGCGTTATTGGTGTTGCGGCCGATTATTCAATTTTGAAATTAAATCATTTATATTAGATTATTTTACTGTTATTATTTTGTTTTTAACCACATAGAAGAATAAATGTTAAATAAAACAATAGAAAATTACTTTTATAATCTCATCAAATTATAAAAGTGATTTTTCTAAAATAATTTCCTTATTTAACAATCTACACTTATAAACTATGGCGTGACTTTTACATACATACCAAAATTCAATGGATGCAGAAAGCATTCTAAGAGGTTCAAAAAGGTACAGTATTTACATAACAGCAGTTATGTAGTAATCCTTTACATTAATACATTTATTTAATTTTTGTCATACCTATTTATACATTTTTTATGGATCATTTTGCATCAAAATATCAAACTGGAATCATTATCACGATGTCATTCGAAATTGTTAGGCAATCAAACTAACTCTTCTATAAAAGATCTCAAGATCTTTCGTGCAATTTTACAGTGGACCTGCATCATGTCTGCCATTGATCCACTGCAATAGAGCCACAAGCTGCTTCTAAATCATTATATAAAGAGCTTTTTGAATTGTAAGTTACTTAAACCACTAAAGTCAACATCTTAAACATCACCAAATCTGTAAATATAACTGTTTCAGTGTATCATATCTAGTATATAATATACTATTCTTATCTGTTAGAATCTGATGCCTTATATACTTAAAATACAAATCTTATTATATTTGTACCAGAAGCTAATATTTAAATTATTCTACAATGAAAAATTAAAAAATAAAAAAGTAAGTAAAAAAAAATTAAAGCTGGCTGAAGACAGGGTGGGGGCTATAATGATTCGAGAACGGTCCTGGTTTAAAGCATGTCTTGAATCTTTATCTGCAGTGCTGTTAATTAAAAAAACAGGCCATGGAACGGATAATTATTATCATACTACAGCATGCCGAGTTGCAAGTTTATGTGCTGGATTTAGATTCGCTTCTTTTGAACTAATCCCTCATGTTCAGATCCTCAAGGATTTGGACCTTGATTATTTGTGTTTTGCCTATAAACAGATTTGGCACTTCCATCCTACTGCCTCTGGCTCAATCTTGCAAAAAGATTGGGCTAAACAGATTTCCTTCACTTCTAGCCATTTTGAAAAAATAGAATGAAAAGAGTTGTCTAAACGAATCACCTAATTGACACCCTCATTTATGGGTTAATGAGTAATTATATGCTCATAAATTCATTGTCATGTACATTGACTTTTCATTTTTCATCAGTTATGTGTGAAGTATATGTAGAGCTGGATATACTAACATATATTATGCTCCACAGTCTTCTTTTAATGACTTTTAATGACTCTTTTTTATTTACATGTTGGTGCAAAGCGACAAAGAAGGTCATTAGTATTCTTGACTGGTGCTGCATTAAAACAACGAAGCCACATACGTGATTTGCTGCTAGTTCTTCCATGCTGAATAAATGTGTGTATGTGTGTGTATGTGTGTGTGTGTGTGTGTGTGTATGTGTGTGTGGTGTGCAAAATAAAACACTTACCAGCATATTCCATGGTACCACTATACCGTATTTTACCAGCACGTCCATGACTTCTTTGTAAACTTCCTTTTCCACATGGGTGAATTCCCATCGGCAGCTTCCACCCTTCATCCCTGGCATCTCTCCAGGACTCTCTAGGCAAAGTAGAAATTGGAAACTTTCCAGCATTGCCAAGCAAGAAAACATCAAACTCTGAAAAGGAAATGAGGTCTAAAATTGGAAAAAATAGACAGCTGGATAATTTTATCATAGATGCATAATTGATCAGCTGAAAAGTCAATTTATAATTTATAACAAGTAATTAATTATTATTAATCACAGGGCAGTGCCTACGTTTTTACCTTGTACTTTTTTGAACCTGGGAGGTGACTTATAGCAGTCAGTAAAACTAAATTTTTGGTTGGCAGTTTGGTGGTGCAGGAAATCGTCTGATAGCTTTAACTACCAAGCTACCAACAAGCTCTGTCTGTCAAAACTGTCAAACAATGTTGCTAAAAAATTGCCATTAGATCTGTTATCTAAACAGGTCAAGAATGTAGTACATCCTTCTACAAAAGATTTTGTCCACCAAGAACAGTCAAAGGGTCACTTTGAAAATGCTGAGATCCACAGCTGAAGTGGCACAAAAAGTGTTGAGCCATACAAAGAATTCCCAATGGATTTGGGCTAACGTGGAAAAATGTTCTCTGGGCGGCTGAGACCAACAAGGTACTTGGCGGCGAAGCAGTATGTTTGGCAGAAATCCAACACTGCCCCTGACCTTGCCCGACTTTATGAAGCATGATGGTGGTGGGATCATCATGTGGAGATGGATTTCATTAGCAGGGGCTGAGAAGTGGGTCAGGGGTAAGAGTGACACTTAGGCTGCAGGTTTATCCTCTAACATAGTCGCGTGCTGAAACTACACTTAAGTTTGAAAGAAATACTTGTGTAATAAACAAACATTTGTGGCTTTGTTATTCTTCTGTATCACAGCTAAATATTTTTTTCAGGTTACAAAAATGATGAATCTGTTGTATTCTGGTGTTACATAATATTTTAAAAAAATTGTGAGAGGGGGTAAATATTTATGTAAGACATTTTAGCATAAAAGCAAGATGACATTTTAATACATTCCCCCTTTTTTGTTAGCTTCTGGCCCAAATTCCTGCTGCCATTTTGAAGACTGAGGAAATCCGTTTTACATAATTATGGCTGGCTTTTAAAAACAACGTAAGCAAAAAAACATTTTCAACATTTCAGTGTAATTAATTTGAACATCAATGTTTGATCTGATTGTTGATAGCTAGACAGCTATTTCTTTTAGTCTGTCGTTTTAATATCAGACTAGTTGAGTAGTATGCTAGCTATTAAAAAGGCAATATAAACACTACTTAAAAAAAAGCTTGCTTGTGCTTGCTGCCAGTAAGATCATAGTTGGATAGGGGAGTGTGTGTGTGTGTGTGTGTGTGTGCGTGCGTGTGTGTGTGCGTGCGTGTGTGTGTGTGTGTGTGTGT
>JAOTQW010000033.1:9698396-9716097 GCA_026260075.1 Sisor rabdophorus | reverse complement strand
ATTGGTGATTCT
The DNA here is from genome assembly GCA_026260075.1 of Sisor rabdophorus. Taxonomy (NCBI): domain Eukaryota; kingdom Metazoa; phylum Chordata; class Actinopteri; order Siluriformes; family Sisoridae; genus Sisor; species Sisor rabdophorus. The sequence continues at coordinate 9,716,085 of JAOTQW010000033.1, read as the reverse complement.
AAATTGCCCATAGGAGTGAGTGTGAGTGTGTATGGTTGTGTGTGCGTGTGGCCCTGCGATGGACTGGCGACCTGAATAATCTGAATAGTTTTTGAAATGTTAATTCACCCTATAAAATTGTATTTTATGTTTTGTTTTTTTAGAATATTCTATGTATCACACGACTCCCAAGATCTTAAAATCTTTAGTTATATTGCAAAAGATAAGAAGAGCAACGTGTTCCGCTGCAACGTATTTAAATCCAAAAGAAAGGTCAGTTAACATTTCAACCCTTTCTCAAGATTATGTGATTAGTGAATATTTATAAGTTTGAGGCTGGTCTCTAAAGCAAATTTTCTAAAACAGAAGAAATAGACAAAAGAAAGATTACAATTGGATACTATTAATTTGTTTGCCTTTTTTCTTTTACCTTTTGTTCTGGTTTTAGAGTCAGGCTATGAGAATTGTGCAGACGGTTGGCCAGGCTTTTGAGGTGTGCCATAAACAGAGTCTGGATACTGTGGAAGGTAGGTCTATATTTATCAGACTAAGAAAAGTAAATATATGCTTGATTTTTTTTAGATTATCTTACTAATAAATCAAATGTATTGATTTTGAATTTACTGAATTGGAGTCAGATTATTTGGACATGTCATGTCTAAAATGGCTTTAAATGGAATGTCACTTCATTGGCAAGAACAGTTTAATCTGATGCAAATTACAAAATGGAAATAAAGTCCTTAAATCCCTATGGGATTTAAAATCATCCTTCTCAATTATGGTTTCTATAAATTCCCAGAGGAGATGCTTGGGTCTTGCTGTTGGAGTTTTCCTGGTGCACAAGAAAAATAATTATACTGCATTCCACATTATTATGCAAATTGTGTTGAAAGATCATAAAGGTCATTTTTTTGTCTGTGAGTTTAAACACATGAATGGGAATGTGTGTCAGGTCTCTTCCAATCACTCTAATTAATCTCAGACAGCTGTGCCACTTAGTTTGCAGGTGAGTCCAAATAAAGGATAAAGGATCTCTCTGCTGTTATGACAACTTTAGATATTTCAAAACAACTTTACCGTGATCAGCGTACAATAAAGTGCCAAGAACATCAAGGTGTAGGTTGCAGTTATGCATAAACCTGTCATTCAGCCCCCCTTAACCCAAGCACAAAATCAGAAATGCCTGCAGTGGGCCTACACATACATAAAGACTAATTTCCAAACAGTGATGAGTGCCAAGCAACACTGGATGGTCCATTTAGATGGAGTCGTGGATGATTGGTGAACGCCCACCATGTCCCGACATCAGCAAGGAGGTGTTAAGTTTTGGGCTGAAATCATGGGGAGAAAGCTGATCGGCCCGAAGGTCCCTGAAGGTGTAAAAATGACAATGCACCATCCCATGTTGCAAGGAGTATCATTGCATCATTGACTGCTATGGGCATAAAACAAGAAAACCTCATGATGTGGCCCTCATCCTTTCCTGATCTCAACCCTATTGAGAACCCTTGGAGCATCATGAACCAAAAGATCTATAAGGATGGAAGACAATTCACATCAAACCAGAATCTCTGGGAAACTATTCTGACACCCTGCAAAGAAATTTAAGCAGAAACCATCCAAACACTGACAACTTCCATGGACGCAAGAATTGTAAAGCTCCTATCCAATAAGTGCTCCTATGTGAAAATGTAATTTGGTCTGTTGAGATATTTTTGATTAAAAGAGCTTTTGATTTCAGTAAATATAACCTGCAAATGCTGCAGTTGAAGTAATGACCATTTTCAGTTGTTTACAACAATAAAAAAAAGTTTTGAAATTCTATTGTGCGTACTAATGTGCAAGAGTACAGTTTAAAGTTTTGATATATATAGAAGTTACAATTTGGAGTTATATTCTAATGCTTGATGACTTAAAAATTACAAGAACTATCATTTTTATAGATTATTTAAAAAAAAGAGAAAAAATTACATTTGCATAATAATGTGGAACGCAGTTTTCAAGACTTTTTCTATTAAATGCTAGTTAAAAGTGTAAAAGACTAGTTTGATGTGGGTGTAGGTTTACATTAAACCCCACGCAAGTGCTACAGTAAATACAGTAGTTTCAATTCTGCATGGTGGCATAGTAATTAGCACAGTCAACAAGAAGGTCCTGGGTTCGAATCCCAGGCATGGGATCTTTCTGTGCGGAGTTTGCATGTTCCCCCTGTGCTTGTGTGGGTTTTCTTTGGGTACGCCAGTTTTCTCCCACTCCCACAAAAACATGTACATTGGGTTGATTGGTCACTCTAAATTGGCTATGAGTGAATGTGAGTGTATGTGGTTGTTTGTCTATTCGTGGCCCTGTGATGATCTGCCGACCTGTCCAGTGTGTACCCCTGCCTCTCGCCCTATGTGCACTGGGATAGGCTAAAGCAGACCCCCCCTGACCCCGAGTGGGGGTAAATGAATGAAATTAAATGAATGGATGAAATTCTGCATGGTATTCCCTTGCTGCTGACTCCATAGTTCTACTTAGAGACTTTATTGCTCATCATATAACCAACAGAGGTATAGTGGGATGGAAATAAATGGACATCCCAATTTAACGATGTGGTGTGGCTGAGGTGTGCTGATTGGATCATCATAGGTTCATTCCCCAAGACCATCAGTCTGCCACAATTGGGGCTTTATGCTAGATCCTTAACCCAAATGCTGTTATATTGATTAAACATAGATATAAATTAAATAGGTTAATAAATGGCAGAAACGTGAAGGTAAACCTGAGCAATAAAATGCTAATAAATGTCTAAAGATACAGACAGTCAAAATGACATATTTGTCCAAAAGTGCTTTCAAGGATATCAAAGACATACATTATTTACAGCTGTTAAAAGCAGTGGTCAGAGAGCTGTTGGTGCTTCTTATGGTGCATAGAGAATACCATTAATCAAGGAATTTTGCTTCAAAGGTGCTGGAGTGATTTGGTGGAGAGTTGTATGAGAGCAGGTTCTTATTTTAGAAGTCAGAACTATGGACTGTGTTAGCACAATTGCTTATTTGTGTTGGCAGAATGGTTGGTAAAGTGTGAGGAGAAAGAAGAAGAAGAAGAAGAAGAAGAAGAGGAGAAGGAAGAGGACACTCCAAATGCTGACATTAACCCAGAGGAGACAATGCAAAAGACAGATGCAAAGGTATCACAAGATGCACATTTGTAAAGCATAGATAAAGTAGGTCTTAAGAGTAGAGTAAAGTAAAATATAGCTTCAAAAATTCCCTGCCTGTACTGCTGTTGTTACGTATGTATCCTAAGGTTTGGTGTGCATCTGCTTAACCTGGTTACAAATTAATTCTGTAAAAGTGATTTTGCATGCCTTCATGCGTTGAACAGCTAATGCAAGAGTGGCCACAAGTTTTTAAAAAGCCAAATTATACCACAATTTTAAAAAAATAATATTTTGTCAAACATATCATTTACTGAATCTATTAAATAAGCCCTTTTTTGTTCTTTTTTATTTAATCTATTAAATAAGCCTTTTTTTGTTCTTCAGGTCTCTGAAGATGTTGTGGTGGAAATAGAGTCATCGGTAGTGCTGTCTCCAGCTGCAGAGCCCCTGTCACTGAGCCACCGGGTCCAGCTGCTAAGGAAACAGCTTAAACAACAGGAACAAAAAAGCCAGGCTGCATCTGCCCAGGCAAACACACACACAGGGTCTTCAATTAACATTAATATCATTGTAGCTAATTAATAATATGGCTACACCAGGGTTACCCTCAGGTGATCTTTGCAATTTAAAAAGCTGTCCCCAGAATATTGTTTAGTTTCACTATTCAGACACTTATCATAGTACATTATTATAGTACAACTTCCAAATGGAAAGGGTGGAAAGTAATTAGTCCGTGCAAGACACTTGAATCCAGCCCAAACTGGTTCTTCAATTTGCTGTCCTTCAGCATACATAAGCCTACAGATGAACCTGACTGGCTGATGTCACTGGAAAAAGATAAACTAGACCATCCTTCTCACCCAGACAGCACAACACAATTTGGCTTTGGGATATAGACAACTGAGCGATGCATCCTTGATATGATGTATGTATGTATGTATTTCATGCAACCATGAAAGATTTTCCATGTTGCTCTAAAAGAAACCTCTAAAAGGATTCCCACTCTGCTTCAATAATTCACAATAGTAAATAGCTCTGAAGCACTGGCACCACCACGCATACAAGTTCTCCAACAGTCTGCATGACTGTATGTTTGCTAGGCAATCCCCTAGCAGCAAGTAATGAGCAAGAAACAGATCCTATTTTTACTTCCAGAAGCTTCAACAGTGAAAGCCAGTTACAAGAAGAGCTTTTCTAAAGACTGCGCATTTGCCTGGCTTCATACAACTTTCTGTTTCATTTCATATATTATAATGTCTTGTCAAATATTAGTTTTATTGGCATAGGTGATTATATGTCTAACTTAGTATTTTTACATATTGTAACATAATTCCTAATTACATATGGTATTTAGATTACAGTATACACCTAATAAAAGCTGCCAATTTTCACTTTTTTATCAGGCTGCCTTGCTCCAGCAGCAGTTGTGTTTGGAGACACGGGCAAGGACGGAGGCTCAGGTTCGTGCCCAGCACCTTTTGCAACAGAATGGTGACCTCCTCCAGCATCTCTCCATGCTGATCAAACACATCCAGGAGCTGGAGATCCGCACACACTCGTCTTCTTCTACCAGTAAGTTTTTTACTGCATGTATAGCTCTTCAATATCTAGTTCAGATTTTATAAATGTTTTTAATGCTCTGTGTCTTGCAGTGGGGTCTCAAGACAGCCTGTTGGAAATCGCTCTGAGAGACAATGTTCCTCGTTTCTCACCATTGAAGAAACCTAATGTGGTGCACCTGGATCCATTTGGTTTCTTCTCTGAGAATTTGACCAGCAAGAAGCCAGAGCAAGACCGGGATTCAGGCCAGGGTCCAGACGAGGAGCAAAGTGAAAGTTCCCCTAATGAGGCACGCTTTTTTTGCACTTTCGATTTGCCTGGGTTTAGGGAGTCTAGTATTGCATCTGGATACGAGTCCAATACAGACGAGAGCGATGATAGGGAAAGCTGGGGTCAATAAGTGAATTGCTTTGTCAACACTGTTGGAGATGCAAAAGATATTTGAGAGAATATGAATTCAGTTCTGTTCAAACAGAGATTTGAAGTGATATAACTAGTAACCCAAAATTATATTTAAGAAATATGTTCTCTAAAAAGTCTCTTAAAGGGACATACTCTACTTTTTAATTAAGAGTAATTAAATGACAAGTAAAGCAGTTCCATTATATGTTCCTGAAGTTTCACTATTTTCTTTATAAAATAAAACAGATTTAAAAAAAATATTTTATAATATTATTTATTTATTTTCACACTTACTAATAAATTATGTATAAAGTGTAAACAAGATGCTGTGTTAGCTTTATATGTTTATGTGTGCAAGAAATATCTGCAGATCTTTTAATTTACACCCCTGGATAATTTTAAGCAAGTTATCATAAACAAACGTGCATGCTATATTGCACTCTTTTTAAATATGTTAATATCAAGAACTAACTAGAAGGTCAGTGTGATAGAACATTGATAGCATAAGACAATAAAGGTATTTTTTAAAGGTAAATCTTAAACAAGACTCCCTTGCATAACTGTTATCGTAGCTGAGGTTATCTAAGTTTATTACTGTGTGGCAGAAAACAAAACAAGGAGATAATGGATACTTTGCTTATTTCAAACCTGTGATCTTACTCTGCTGTTACTGTAAAGCTGATATACGCTGAGATTCCATGAAGTCTACATTGGACCCGTACCTGCGCTTGCACTGTGTGCTCTGCACATCTGCCTTTTCTGCATCTACTATTTTGCATCTACTATATAGTATGAAATGCTAGTCAATTTAGTGCGTTTGGTCATGTGAACGTTTTTCACAGACAACAAAAGAAATCCTGGACCTTGTAAAAAAGATTATCTGTCTTTTCTCTCGCTTTCTTTCTTTCTTTCTTTCTTTATATATGAGAGTTTAAAATGCAGAAAAATGAAATTTAAAAATGTTTTACTGAAAGTGCAAATGCTTTTCAATAATTGTTTTAAAAACCATGAACATGTTATCTTTTTATTACTGTGTGTTTAATAAAGCTGCTTTTATGTGTCTGTGAAGTTACATTTGTTTCTTATATTAAATGTATTGTATATAACTTCAATAGATAATTAGTATATGTTGGGTGATTTGGGTAATAAGTTTACTAAAAAACCTGTAAAATAAACAATGCTGCTTTAGTTGAGTAACAAGATATTATACAGGAAAACTATTGAATGTTTAAGTGTAGAAATTGACAGAATAGTTTCAGCAATGTTTTTCTTGATATTTGTTTTTTATCTTGATTTTTTTGTTTAATGTCTTTTTTGTAATAATCATTACAAAATAATAATTGATCAATGTCCTTTAACAAACCGACTTTAATTTTAATTGAGTGCACTTTTCTTTAAATTTTAGAGCCTTCTATTTTTAGTAATTTAAAAAATTGCTGTGTGTTTTTTAGGGAAGAGAGTTTCTTAATAGGGCGGCGCTGTGGCGTAGTGGTTAGCACCAATGCTTCACAACAAGAAGGTCCTAGGTTCGAATCCCGGGCACGGGGTCTTTCTGTGCGGAGTTTGCATGTTCTCCCCGCGCTTTCGTTCCGGGTACTCCGGTTTCCTCCAACAGTCCAAAAACATGTGCACTATGTTTATTAGCAACTCCAAATTGCCCATAGAAGTGAATGTGAGTGAGTGTGTGTTTGGCCCTGCGATGGACTGGTGACCTGTCCAGGGTGTACCCCCTGCCAATATATTCCACATTTTTTTGCCCTATGTGCGCTGGGATAGGCTCCAGCAGACCCTTGTGACCCCGGTTTCGGGAATAAGCGGGTAAAGAAGATGAATGAATGAAGTTTAATTTTCACAGCAGCCCATTCTCACCACCTAAAAAATACAAACATTTTAATCATGACATGGTCAAGTCATAACTATATTATATAATTTATTATATTATTACATTTCAATTAATACTTTATGTCATATAAGAAATGTATGTTATTTGTATTGTCAAATAAGTTTACAATATGTATTACATAAGTTATAATTTTTGAAAAATCTAAATGTTTTCTGTATTATGAAATATTCAGATGCAATCTACACATAAATCTTCATAAAATTACAGTAATGTAATTCTTTTACACCATCATGAGGTGACAAGTTATTTTAATATGTTTAGGAAAATTCCTTAATGAAGCAGGTGATTCTTCTTGGTCTGCTTGGTCAGCTTAACCTGTAGATACAAAAAACAAAAGAGATAACTTTATTTGTCTTTTATAGTCTATTCAATATATTCCACATTTTACAACCTTTTACACATTTTGCGTACTGCATAAGTGGGTGAGTAAATCAAACTAACATAATTGAAGCCTTATGTGAGGACTTTTTATGCATTCTGCTCCAGGATCTCTCTCTCTCTCTCGCTCTCATTTTCTTCCACTCTTTTTCTCCCACCTCACTTCCTCCCTCACTCTCTCTTTCTCTCTCTCTCTCTCTATTTCTCGCGCTCCCTGTCTTTCTCTTTCTGTGCTGGTTTGTACAGAGCACGGCAGCGCCTCGATGGACTAACATACGGTTCTGAAATTCCATCTAGGACTTTGCTGTTTCTGGAACTGGCACACAAGTGGTACTGTTTAATGACTGAACTAAATATTATGATTTGCATATGGAATTTGACATTGATCGGCATGTACATTAAAATGATACTAACTGATGATAGATTACAAAGTGTAGATAGTTAAAGTAGGATATAATTTCTCAGAGAGTAGCAAGACATGCAGTAGGTTGAGAGTATGTGTTTATGTGTTTATGTGTATAGATAAGTAAGATAATCTTCCCTTTCTGTGTTTAATATTAATATAACAGATAATAGTGTTATACAATTGTTAAAAGGCTGAACGAGCCTTTTAGTATAAAATTTATAACAAATTGAAATTTGTTTCTTTTTAATGTATAAAAAGTTAGTGACTAACAAATTCTTGAGGGACATGTAGATTTCTTGAAAAATGTGCATAATGTACCTGGAGAATTCTAAAAATAGGTTTACTTTATACAGTAAAATGTAAAGTTTTCTTCTGCTTCAACCTGACTAACAATAGTAATGAATATAATAATAGTAATAATAATTGTTATTATTATAAACAAACAAATGTGAACATATATGTGACAAACAATCATTTTAGTCACTTCTGCTAAGAATAATAGTCTGGATAGAGGTGGCAGCGGATTCTGGTATGATAGCTAAAACTCATGTTAGCAAATTAATATTACACATGTTGCCTGTGGTCAACTGGAAAATGCTAAATGTTTTTAAAAAATCTATCCAAGTAGCCAGATTGCTATGTAATATTTTCTTTTATTCATCGATTTATTCATTCATTATCTATACCTGCTTATTTTCTAACTCGGGGTCATTGGGGTCTGCTAGAGCCTATCCCAGCGAACATAGGGCGAGAGGTAGGAGTACACCCTGGACAGGTTGCCAGTCACAGGGCCACACATAGATAAACAACGACACAAACTCATACTCACTCCTATGGGCCACCACAATACCCTTTATCTCATGTTAATTATCTGCATTATGCTAGCAAAATATAGAGTCATGAATATGTTTCAAGAAAAATTTAACAGCTTGCTGTCAGCATAACAAAATTTCAACGCTCAGCCTCTTTAGCAATATGAATAATATTTAAAAGGATTTTATATTATGTTATTTAGACATTCTTTCGGATAAACACGTATTAGCAATTTGACTAGAAAAGTCGATAGACTGGTTTAGTAATTTTTGCAATTTATAACTAAAGTTTCAGTAAATTTACACCCAGGCTGCCTGATGTCAATGTTTTTTTTTTGTTCTTCTTCTAGATGTAGCAAATGTTCACAGGCTGAAATATTCATCATGCAAAGCTACTTTTTTCTGCTCCTTTTCGTTTGTGCAGTCAGGTCACAAGTCAATCCAGGTACAAGGTTTGGATATGTTTTATATTTTACATTCCATCATGTAAGGAAAATGAAGATCGGCTCATTACAGAACTTAATTACTTAAGTATGTTCGTTTAAATGATAAATTAATACTTAATTATATTTAAACACTGACATTCAAATGTTTTATGACTAAACTGTCAATATATTTAGAACGGTTACTCTGTTTACATGAAGGAACTGTCTGTTTAGTTGGCAAAAAAAAATGTGTAAAGCGAGCAATTTATTTATATTCATAGCTTTACTGTTTTTTTCCAACATAATAAACGGTACAGTATGGGTTACGACTGCAACAAGACAAGGCATTGCATCATTCTTTCTCTGATATTAAGACCAACATATGCATTTAATTATTTTCATTTATACGCAAAACGCCTTATTTACATAGTAAAACCTCTCAAACAGGTCACTGACAACCGTCTTTTTTAAGCAATTGCCTGGAACAGGGGGGTCATTCACACAGAACTGGCACTCAAAGGAGTCCATGCTGGTGGTTCCACTGACTCTTTCGCCTGCCAAGGGTAACAAGACAGATGGAGTCAACGAGTCAATTAATATATTTGCTCTGTTTGGGCTTTTCTAGCATCCTTTAGAATCCAGCATGAAGAATGTATATAAACAATTACCCTCTCTCTCTTTCTCTCTTTTTTTGGAGAGAAATCATCTGTTCATGCAAATAAACATAAGACAGAAGCTCAGTACAAGTATGTACTGTATGTAGGTCTCATAGTCAAGAGGGGCAGTTATTATTAAGCTCAAACATCAGATTGTTATGAAAAAAGGGTTTTTGTCTATGGTGTGGCTCTTGCTGCCAGACAGGTTGGTTAAAGTATTCCAGAAACTGCAGATCTTTTGAACTTAATTTCTGTATGTTCAAAGAATCACTATTTACAATAGTAAACAGAAAGTCATCTCCAAACACAATAATCACATAATAATTAATTCAACAATAACATTAGTTCTTAATAGTCTTAATACCACAAGACATGTTAAAAAAGATGGGCAGCGCAGTGGGGTAGTGGTTAGCACGTCTGCCTCACAACAAGAATCTTGGGCACGGGGTCTTTTTTTTGCAGAGGTTCTCACTGCGCTTGCATTGGTTTTCCTCCGGGTACTTTGGTTTCCTCCTGCAGTCCAAAACCATGTACATTAGGTTGATTGGTTATTCTAAATTTCCAATAGGAGTGAATGTGAGTTTGTGTGTGTGTGTGTGTGTGTGTGGCCCTGCAACAAACATGTCTAGGGTGTACCCCTGTCTTTCACCCTGGGATAGGCTCCCAGCCCCCCCTGACCCTGAGTATGGGAATGAGCAGGTATAGAAGATGAATGAATGTCAGAAAAGATTGTATAGACTAAGTAGTCATAACTTTACTTACAGAAAACCATCTCAAAATATAAAAGTTGAGGTCTCTGAGCTGTAGCAGTGGAGAACAAGAGTAAAACATAGAAATGTGCGCAAATTATGCATAAGCGGGAATATTGACTAAACAATGCCAAATATATCAAATGAACCAGCTAGATAAATTTCAATTTTAACATTAAATCTGGACTCATTAACAAACACCACTAGTTTCATTCCCAGCTGGAGACGCTTAGCTGCTGGATTTGCTTTTTTTGCTGACCAATAATAAAAAGCCTCTTTGTGTGCATGGTGAGGCCTCCTGGAAGGTATTTGGTATTTGGGTGTTTACCTTTGGGGTGTGGGCTGCATGAGCGGTGTGCCTATTTAACCTGAAGAACTCCTAGAAAGTCATGAGCTGAAACAAGCTCACCCGTTATACTCCACTTTATTATGAAAAACAGTGCCTTATATGATCATATAAAAAAAAAAAATTATAAAAAAAATATTAGCATGAGACGAGTTGCCGAGCCAATTTGCTATTAAAGTTGAAGAATTAAATACTAATAATTCTGAGTTATTATGAGTGAAAATCTGTGTGTTTGTGTTAGCTACATGCAGGTATCCACTAGGGATGACTGGAGGCAAGATTCAAGACGAGGATATCTCGGCATCCAGCCAGTGGTCAGAGTCTACTGCAGCTAGATATGGCAGGTAAATATGTAAAAAGAAACAGAATATGAAAATACAAACACATAAACTTGTCACTTAAAAATCTGTCCTCTCAGCAGCTTTTCTTAATGCTTTTTATTTAATTTCTTATCACAGACTGGATTTTAATGATGGAGATGGTGCATGGTGCCCAGAGGCAAACGGTAATAGGCAAATGGAGTTTCTGCAGATCGACCTTCGAATTTTGCACTTTGTGACCCTTGTGGGGACGCAGGGACGTCATGCAGACGGGGCAGGCAATGAGTATGCACAGCGCTACAGGATTAAATACAGCCGTGATGGCTCCAGATGGGTCTCCTGGCATGACCGCAGGGGCAGTCTAGTAAGCTGTCCAAACAATAAAATCCAGACATACCTTACTGATCCACTTAGACAGGTTAAGGGTTGAGTAGACAACAAAAGCAGCTTGGTGTGATTTGAACTAATCATTTAATCATTAGCCCAAATAATCCAGTAATTAACTAATTATTACTCCAAAGTCCTATCCTAGCATCCTAAAATAACTGAATGTTTTGTCCACCAATCATCACATGACTAAACTTAAATAGCATGTTTTTGCTTTTAGTACTGTACCATCTGTTACCATATCTTTTTGTTCAGATCATCGAAGGCAACAAGAATGCCTATGATATAGTGCTAAAGGACCTGGAGCCTCCAATCATTGCCCGCTTTGTGCGATTCTTGCCTGTCAACGATCCCACTGCCTCTGTGTGTATGAGGGTGGAGCTGTATGGATGCGAGTGGCTAGGTCAGATTTCAGAAATTTTATTGTAATGTCCACTACCACTTGTATATACAAAGGAATCCATGACATGACTATGCTCAATTGGACCGTAGAATTCTGAGGGTTTTTAGACAAAAGAGACCAAAAGTGCTCTGCCATATTAGTTTCGTTGGGATAAAGACTCATTTAGTAAGGAGAACACTTAAAAATAATGAGAAAAATGTAAAAAGTCTAAAAGTTGACATTTTATTATGTCTGCCAATGCTATTACATTTGAATTTGGTTTAAAGCAGCATTTCACTCAATATTTTTATTTTCCTCTAGATGGCCTTGTGTCTTACAGCAGCCCTGCTGGAGAGGAGATGAGCTTTGGTGGACAGCAAGTCTACCTTAATGACAGCATCTACGATGGAGCCATTGGTTACAGGTAACCACCCCTAGCAGCATTTGTTTTTAACTTTATGTCCAAATCTAAAGTTATTATATTTTATATATTATCATGTTTCCCAGCATGACTGAGGGTCTCGGTCAGTTGACCGATGGAAGCTGGGGACTGGATGATTTCACACGAAGTCACATTTATGGTGTATGGCCTGGATATGATTATGTGGGCTGGAGCAATGCTAGCTTTTCCAGCGGCTCTGTGGAATTGACTTTTGAGTTTGACCGCATGAGAAACTTTACATCAATGAAGGTTGGTCAGCAATGTCACACTTTCTGTCAAATTTGAGTTATCCCTTTGTTTCTGTAAATTCAACTAATAAAATTAATCCTTGCCAATTTTGTAAGGTGCACTGCAACAACATGTACACATCTGGGGTGAGAATATTTCAAAAAGTCACCTGTTACCTCCATTCTGAGTCTGACTGGGAAGCTAGGCCTGTATCTTTCAAGCCCAAGGTGGACAATACAAGTCCCAGTGCTCGATTTGTCATAGTGGCTCTGGGGAATCGCATGGCCAATGCCATAAGGTGTCAATTTGCCTTCAGTGACACTTGGATGATGTTTAGTGAGATTACTTTCCAGTCAGGTAACACAACAACATGGATTTATTTAACTTAACAAGATTAAAATCTTCTTTAATGAACCTTGAGGCAACAAACTAAACTAGTCAATATTTTAAAGGTATCAAATATTCAAAGTTGTCCAAAAACTAAAACATTACAAATGTTGACTGTAAATTGTCTTAGAGTTTCCAGTTAATTTCCTTTTTTTTAAATCCAGATACAGCTGTATATAATACTTCTCTTATTCCAACGAAACGTGGCCAACCTACAAGCACACAGCCAGGTAACTAGACCTAAAGTTTAGTCTAAATGTCTTTATTTGTCTTTACTTCCTAACTTGGAATGTTGGGTTATGGAGTCACTCATGATGCAGCACCCCTGAATCAGAAAAGGTTAAGAGCTTGCTGAGGGTCCGACATTGGCAGCTGAGCAGTGGTGGGGGATTGGACCTCAATTATTTAATTAACTTTTAACTCTTTATACCACCAACATGATAGTGGTTAGCACTGTCGCCTCACAACAAGATGGTCCTGGGTTCGAATCCCGGGCACGGGTCTTTCTTTGCGGAGTTTGCATGTTCTTGTGTGAGTTTCCTCCAGTTACTCCGGTTTCCTCCCACAGTCCAAAAACATGTGCATTAGCTTGATTGGTGACTCTAAATTGACCATATGAGTGAATGTGAATGTGTGTGGCCCTGCGATGGACTGGTAACCTGTCCAGGGTGTACCTCTGCCCCTTGCCCTATGTGCGCTTGGTGACCCCGACCTAGGGAATAAGCGGGTATAAAAGATGAATGAATGAATTACTGCTGCAAAGAATTACATTACAAATCTGACAATTTAGAATTAGTCCACAAACAGTTGTTGGATGCTCACCAAGACCACCAGCCAAAAGCAGTGTCACTCCATTTTAAAAATGTAGGCATGTAGGATGACACTAAACGGTAAAAATAGTGACATGACTTTTACGATAGCTAGCATTGTTTTTAGCTAATCATAGCTGTTAATTCATATAAATTCTCACACTATTATGTCCTATTTATTCTAGGACTTGATCCCACCCATAAGATGGATGACAGCAACACACGCATCCTTATAGGGTGCTTGTTGGCCATTATTGTCATCCTGCTTGCTATCATAATCATTATTCTTTGGAGACAGGTCTGGCAGAAGATGCTAGAAAAAGTGAGTCATATTATGTCATTGCAATTTTAACAAAAAATATTCCCATCTGGACATTTAAGCAAATGATACTTAATTATCAAAGATTGGGCCTATTTTTAGTTTAAAAATATATATATACTTAACTGGTTTTAGGCTTCACTTCGAATGTTGGATGATGAATTAAGTTCTCGTCTCTCTGGCCGGAGAGAAGCTTTTTCCCATCGTCAGTCATCCATTTCGAGTGATTCTGAATCAACCTGTACATATGAACGAGTTTTCCCACTGGGATCGGATTATCAGGAGCCGCCCCGATTAAGGAAATCACCAGAATTTCAGGCGATGGAAAATCTTGGTAAGGTTTAACAGTTGTAATCCAACCCCAACTCAATACTTGTTATAAGAACCTATATAAAAAGTTTATCCTGTTTTACAGCAGTCATGTCTGAATCATCTGAGCAGCCTTCACCCACCAATAAAGATGACATTCCACCTTATGCAGAAGCGGATGTAGCCAGGGAACAGACTGCAGCCAGCAGTCATTGTTATTCCCTTGCAGCAATTAGTTTGCCTCCTGGACGGGATGGAGCACTGGAAGAATTTCCAAGGGAAAAACTGACATTCAAAGACAAGCTTGGAAAAGGACAGTTTGGAGAGGTCAGTGCAAAAGCAGAAGTTGACCAGGGACCAATGTTGTATTATCCAGTCAGGTTAGAAAAAGACTCATGAGTTGACCAAACTAGAGCAGGAGTCTGAGGAAACTGAATGCCATTTCATGTATTAGAATTAGCACTTTTAAGAGGACGATATCTACAGCTAGGTCTTGTCAAATCAGAAAATGTTACTGGATGATAAACTCCTGACTATCTTTATTCTGGATGTAGAAAACATGTTTTTTAAAAGATTGAGTTTTATTTAATTATAATATGTTTTTTGCAGGACTTTTTTTCTTTCCTATCAAAATATTAGGAGGCTCCATATAAAATGCTCTGTATAAACATGGGCACCAGTGCCTGTAGGTCTGAACCATTACTTTTGTCTGACCCAGTTACTGAACTTTTTACCGCATATCCTTCCATCTAGTTTCGTAAACTTGTTGCATATCAAATCAGGAGATCCATACAACAATTCTTGTTTTGTCTCTTTACTTGCTTTTAGTTCAGTTTGGCCATCGGATCATGAGATCAAATGCCATGCAGAAAAGAGTCTGATCCATAGCATGACATACAAAATATAATAGGTATTATTGATATGTGTGCTAGAGCTTATCAAAAGTAAAATGGAGGATTACTTACCAAAACAAGAGATTGCAAGATAAAACATTTGCAGTCTAGAAAACTACAAAAAGTGGCAATGTATAACAAAACTGATTAGGATAAAGTAAACAAAAATAAAGGAATAAGGATCATGATAAATGCTTTTGCTCATCTAAACATAAATTCCACTTAGTAATTGTATCTACAGGTTCATTTGTGTGAGGCAGAAGGAATAAGGGGTTTCATTGAGGAAAATGACCATGATATTTGGGGTGAGCCATGTCTGGTGGCTGTAAAGATTTTAAAAGAGGATGCAACTAAAAATGCAAGGTATGCACAAAAAACATAAAGCCACTACCAGAATAGTATTCCTAATACCATTGCATAACAAATACAACCGTACATAACGGACTGTATTAAATAAGCCAATTTATGGTAACCATTAATAACTTGCCCCTTTGTGTCCTTTTAAAAATGTCATAATCCATACGCCCTGTCTCCAGGAATGACTTCCTTAAGGAGATTAGGATCATGTCAAGGTTGCGAGACCCCAACATTATTCGTCTGCTGGCTGTGTGTGTAGAGAGTGACCCTCTGTGTATGATAACAGAGTACATGGAAAACGGAGACCTCAACCAGTTCCTCTTTCGCCACAAACTTGAAGATTTGGAACAAAATCAAGAATGCACATCTACTATTAGGTTCTTTAAATCTTTGCATATGTTTCTGAAGCCTAATTTGTGTAATGCACAAGATTGATAATAATTACATTCTTTTTGCAGTTTCATTGTCCTAATTAACCTGGCTGCTCAGATTGCTTCAGGTATGAAGTATCTTGCTTCTCTAAACTTTGTACACCGGGATTTGGCCACACGTAACTGCCTAGTGGGCACCAATTATGTCATCAAGATTGCAGACTTTGGCATGAGCAGAAACCTGTACCGTGGAGATTATTACCTCATTCAGGGTCGGGCTGTGCTTCCTATCCGCTGGATGTCCTGGGAAAGCGTTCTCCTGGTAGGACTTAACCCTTAACCCTTAATATTGTTGCCTAGTGAGTGTTTTTGAACATGTCTTTGTACAGAAGACTTCCTATTTAAAAAAAAATTATCATATTTCATAAGTTGGAGTGAAGTCGGAACGTTGTCATCATAAGTTTTCAAAGAACTAGCTAAACTTTTCGGTGTCTTTATCCAGGGTAAGTTTACCATGGCCAGTGATGTGTGGGCCTTCGGTGTGACACTTTGGGAAATGATCACGTTGTGCAAAGAGCAGCCATACTCACAACTCTCTGATGATCAAGTGATTGAAAACATGGGCGAGTTCTTTCGAGACCAAAACAAGCAGGTGAGTAACTTAACAATGTAATTTAGTTTTCAATCAAAAACATACCACTGCAGTACAACAGCAATGTTTTTATTAATTTATAGTTTCATTTAATATTTCTACATTTTCTTAATAAATTTGGAATCATGCTAAATGTTTAACAGTGGCTATTAATGCTAAAAATGTCAGGGAAAGCACAATGAAATTGTAAAGTAAAGCTAAATAGATGTAAATAGCTGTTGGAGATAATGTAGCATTATTGCTAGCTAAAATATTTAAGATTAAAATATTACATTTTTTACTATAAAAAATGAAACATTTACATTTAATGCAACATGAATCAGTTTAATGTGTGTTTGTTATTAGTAACCAAATATTAAATGTAATCATTAAAATTATTTAGCCATTTATATTAATCAGAATTCATAGATTAAAAAGTCATGTAACATTAATTGCAATCAGAATTTAAATCCTGTTTAGAAAAGGATTTCTAGGTTTTTTGGTCATTTTATTTATTTTAAAAGGATAAAATTACAACATACTGGTTGGTCATAGTCGAATTACCTCTACTTATGCCAGTGCAAAACTATAAATAATCAGAGGCTGAATTGCATGATTTAAGCTATGCCACATATTTCCTTCTTTTATCACATCACATCACATTCTCCTAAGCTGAAACTCATGCTCTTTGTACTATCAAGAGAGATAAGTTGATCTCATTTGGGTTGAGTTTTTGGGTTCAAGTTGTCTGTTTGTCATGTGATAGAAACAGGAACAGTTCATCTCTTCAGCCCTCAAGTTTAAGTCAGCAGTATTGCACTAGCTATACAAATTAGTTTATTATTCCAAACCTTTCTTACAAACACAGGATTTTCAATTTCTGGAATTCATTCATTTATTCATCTTCTATACCCGCTTATTCCCTAATCCTGGGTCACGGGGGTCTGCTGGAACCTATCCCAACACACATAGGGCGAGAGGCAGGGGTACACCCTGCACAGGTCGCCAGTACATCGCAGGGCCACACACACAACCAACACACTCACATTCACTCCTATGGGCAATTTAGAGTCACCAATTAACCTAATGC
>JAOTQW010000033.1:9686489-9698296 GCA_026260075.1 Sisor rabdophorus | reverse complement strand
CCACAGTGGTGGCTTGGTGGTGCTGGGAATTGAACCCAGGTCTTTCTGGTAACAGACCAAAACCTTAACCACTAGGCCAACCCTACCCCAGTGCTGTGCAGAATACCTGGTGGCAGGTGTAGCTCGGTCATGCCAGTTTTAGCACGCTCACAGATTTAATAGCCTATAGGTAATGGGATTATGGACATCCACAAACCTGCTGACCCAGTAGTCATGTCTTGCTGAGGAAAACACTAGTGGTGTGAGTTGAAGAAAATTGTTAAACCATAAAGGTTATACTGATGTACTATAATGTAGTATCAGAGAAAGCTGTGTCATCTAGACTAAAAGTGGTTGCTAATAGCACTGTGCCATGAGACTAGAAGCTAATTGGCTTTTAAAGCTAAATAACGTTTGTCTTACAGATAAACTTCAATGACCTACTAAAATAGCTTCTTACCTTTCATGCTAACAAATCAATCTACTAGCAGTGTGACCAACTTGACGGACTTATCAAAAATTACTACAGAGATTAGTGGCTTAGTGAAGCACACTGTTGCTTAACAGCAAGAAGGTTGCAGTTTGTATCCCTGCAGGAATCAGTCTGTGAGGAGTTTGCATGTTCTCCCTGTGCTTTTTTGGGTTTACTCCAGTTACTTCGATTTCACCCACAGTCCTAAAACATGTATTTTAGTTTGATAATTGATTCCAAATTGCCCATAAGTGACTAGATGGATGGATGGATGGATGGATGGATGGATGGATAGATAAATTATGTCTTATAAACGAACTAATAAATTTCAAGTTTCTCAACAAAACAGGACTAGATGACTAAAATTACCCATAAGGCTAGTGAGTCATTGCTATGTGCACCATGAAGTCAATTTTTTTGTGATGCATTAAAAACAAAATTTTCAGTAGTTGTGAGTCACTTTATGCAGCAAAACTAGAATAATACCACTGGTTATAATTTAAGCGTCCTGTAAAATGTGCACTTCTTATTCCCTTGAGGAGAATACATTTCAGTCTATCCATGCTAGCAGGAGCAAACGTGAATTAAAAAAAAACGGTAAATCCAGTGGAGGCGAGAGTTTAAAGATAAAATTTATCATGAGTATACTGCCACCCTGTTCTCAGCCCTTATGTCTGCCTTCTTCAAAAATGCTCTCTTTATAAAAAATGTCCCATTTAATAAAAAGAGTACCTAATAACAGAATTTGTGTCTCTAGTCATCATGTCAACACAGACGGTTTTGCCGTTTTCCCAATATGATTCCTCCGTAAAATTAACATCAATGTGCCTGTGTCACCTGTAGCAAACCTTTAAATGGAAGCTTACACTCCAAACATGCTGTCAGCGCTTACGGGGAAAATATAAGAAACATGTGGGCAAACACAACAAACAGCAACAAGAAACCTGCATTCCCATGTTCCCGCTGACCTTCCCTTCACTTGTAACTAAGGTGTCGGTTTTCAGAGTTTCCCAGCCAGGCCTGAAAAATTAAACGCACACACACACACACAGAATAAAACATTTATAAAATATGATAGACAGCATGAACTTGGCAAGAGCAGAACTGATATTGTGCACAACATGAGGAAAATGCTCTTGATCCTGGTTGGTCCTCATTTTTATGTTTTTAATTAAAAACTATTTCAAAAGTGATGGTAGAGTATCCAAGGTTCAAATCTATGGAGCCCTCCACCCATTAATCACCCATCACCCCTCTTTCTCTCATACAGCTCTGTTGCTGATAATCAATACTTCTTAAAATGAGATCCATTTAGCAAGATTTTGACACCATTATTGATTGTGGATAATCAGGTCAAAGTATTGATTTTTCACTTTTCCCTCACATCCTTCTCACAGTCAGGATCGATCTTTGACCTAGTTCTGTAATGCCACAACTCGCAGGATAAGAAACTGAGCAGCTCAGGAATAGAAACACAAATCACATCAGCATATTGTCCAGGTAGAGATGGAAAAATGGGTGCATGGGTTTTGTGTGCAGATTCCTGATATTTAAAATGATTAGTGTGTCCAATAAACTATTTTTTATCAATAATAAGTTCGATAAGTTCAATACTTTTAATTTTTACAAATTTACAATCATAATATTCATAATAATCGTAATATTCAGTTTTTACTTTACATGTCTCACAGGCTGGGCATTATAAAATTAGTAATTTATTTGTAAATAACTAGATCGGCTTGTTCTAAACATTATCGTACTGTATTAAACATAAAATCCTAAAATAAACAAAGACAAATGTACACATTTCAATTAACTTTAATTAGTCTGACTAAATATTTTTAAATGTTGATGCAAAATTTATAAATGCCTGGCAGCTAGAACAATTTATCAATGTTATTTAATAGATATTGACTAATTGACTAAAAATTCAATGTTTTTTATTGATATTGGATATTTTATTGTAAAACAATTTAGATGTAATTTTTAGTTATTAAATAATTATTAGCTTTTAAAACATAATATTTATTGCTTATCAGGTTTACATTATTATTTAAATGTGTAGGTAAAAACCTTTTGTTTAGAAACCTTGTTCTGCTGGTTAAAAGTCTCTTTACATCATGATGGCAAGCATTAAGTTAAGCAGTCTGTATTTATTCTGTGGAAGGCCATTAAAATTAAAAATGTTGCTTTATATTCCCCTGTGTATTTCTTTGATTGTTTGGTTTAAATGAGCCAACAAAAGCTTCAGACAGTTCCTCTTCCCCTATCAGTGAATTATTTTTATTCTTGTGGTTTCGGTTCCCGTTACCCTCAGCCTACCTGACAATGTGTAACATAATCTCTGGAAATTGTGGCTCATAAGTAATTTTTTTGTTTTGTTGTGTTTTTTTTTGCTTCCTCAGGCTTTTAAGGAGATGCTGTACTCTGCCCAGGACCAGGCTCCATCGGTTGAGGGTAAATATCAAAGTCTAAGTATAAGATAAGTATAAGGTTTATCTAGTGCTACACCTCAGACATATTGATCTCTGGGGAAACAGCAAAAGTAAAGTTGTTTTTTATTTTTGACTACAGGAAATATTTCAAAAAGTAAGAGAGGAAATCTTTTTTTGTCATGGCATTTACACTGATATCACAAACACCTTGATTACTTACACTCATTCCTACAATTATTCTGTCAGCCACTTGTGTTGAAGCATGCACTTATACAAATACAGGCTTAATTTATTCTTACATCGATTATCAGAATGAGTTGATTTTGCATCATAAGATGCTTTTTAAGGTCCTCCCTGCTTCCTTTAAAATCTTAAAGTTTTCTTTAAAAAAGGCCTTAAGTCACAAATATTTTATTTACATAAACGCTACGGGATGGTAAAGGAAATCAATATTAATTATGTGATTGAGAAAAATGTCGGCTGGAGTGCTGGGGGATTGAGAGAGTTTTTTTGGCAGGGTGGGATGAAAAAGATTTGCAAATCCACTTTCGTTTCACCCTGTCAGTACTGCAAAAAAACAGACACATTGACTGTTTACAGTCATTGGACAGATGTATTTTCCATGGTTATCACAATTATTAGAGGATGTTGGCACTGCTAGGCAGGAGTCCAAAGAGGACTTGTATTGATAGGATAAATAAGTACATAGAATTAGTGGGTGTAAGTGAATAGGATTCAGAGGGTAGCAGTAGTCATTGGGTCATTAGCCGGAAGAGTGGGAAAGTTAAACTACGAGGAGCTGCAATAAGCAAACTCACTTGAGAATTGTATACGTTGCCTGAAAATGGATACTAGGAAGCGGTACTATCAGTCAGAGAGGCTTTAAACTAGGTACAATAGGCATCAAAGCGATGAAGTAGCACACTCGTAGCAGGAAGCAACAGGAGTGTGGAAAGAGATCTATCTGTCCATTTTAAATTGCATGTTTAGTCTTAAATTTTTTTTTTTTTTTTTTTTTTTGTGACACATTTTTGCTTGTTGGCTGTTTTTAAAGTGGTATTTTTTTAATTACCATTTCAAGCCCAGAGCAACCGGTCAGGAAACAAGGCAGATTTTATCCATCAGGTCACTAGCCAGAAATAACTAAAAATACAATGTAACTCAATGTATTTGAGAAATTTGAGATTTTATTAATTTAAGAAATAGCTTTTAGTAAATTGCTGTGGTATGAGAGGAATCGAGCATTTGTAGTACGAGAGGAATCGAACCCTCTGCCTTTACGTAATGTTTAAAAAGTCTTTATTTTTATAATAGCAACCAAAATAGAAAGACTCTTGACTAAATAGGTTTGGAAAACTTTTGCTTGAGAAACAACAAGGTCACTCGAAATCTAGAGAGATATTTCCTGTTGCTAAGTAGCTGAGAGGAAACAACCTCCTCATCCCTTTTCCCACCAGGAACGACTCTGCACACTCTGTTACGTTTTATTTCAACCGTCTCTGTATGAGAAAAACATGCAGGTTCTCAGTTGTCACTTAAAATAAGGTCAAGAAAGCTTTTCTAAAGTGTACTTTTGCATAAATGCTTGCATAAATAAAATGGATGAAGCATTTTTTGTTACTGTTTCCTGAATCATTAAAAAAAATTAAGTTTTTAGATTTATTTAGTAGCTTTTACTTGGTATATGTTATGTAAGCACGTGTGTGTGTTATGATCACGCTTTTGGTGGTCTTGAATTTCATGTAGATTATTGAAAAGATCTTAAAACAGCTCAAATTTAAACTTGTTAAACTGTGTAGACACCCTAAGAGAGATTTGTCAGAGACGCAAGTAATGCTGTATTTCCTAGTTTACCCAAGACTGATCATCCAAGCACGACAAGGTGTTTTTAGCACCATGTGCAGCATGACAGATGAGTTGTAGCTTGTGCTGCTATAGAAAATAAATCAAAAGCAGGGTGGTTTGATGGGGTTAGGGGTACTTTAACAGAATTTTTCTTTTGCAAGGATAATAGAATAGCGTCACAAATTGTGGCTTTACAGATTTTGAGCATTTTCTTTAATTATTTTTTCCCTGGCAGTTTTAACCCTCTTTATTGTTTTGTAAATGACACATCGCTGACAAATTACAGCTGATTAGCAGGTTATTGTTATTCACCATTTATGGCGCATTTGTTACCTTCTAAGTCTAAAAGCCTGCTTTCCAAATCATTCAGCAAGTCACTATTACTTCTAATTTCTATTGGCTTGCTCAGAAAGGATGACTTAAAATAAAAAGTTGTTTGCATGGCCAATATCATTTACAAAATTATCTTCATGGTAATCTGTAAAGTCTGCATTTACACATTAACAATTTTATTTGTTTTGTTTTTTTTCTGCTAAAGAGCAAAACATGTGGTGCTTAGTCATATCGCCTACGTGAGGGGGGAAAAAAATGATGACATTACTTTACTTTAACTGGGATGATTTCATGGCTCACTGCATACAGCTGGGATTTTAATGTTGCCAAAAATGCAAACACTTGAACACTAGAAGTACCAGCAGTATGTCAACATTTTTTTAAATCTCTAAAATATTTTCACACAATAAAGCATCACAGTGGTGGCATCAATTACATTTTTGCTATTTTTATTCGGTCACATACTTCTGACTACTTTTATTTGGTATTAAATGATACCAAATTCATTGTATTCCCTTGTTCAATTCCCAGGCAAGGAGTCTTTCTGTGCAGAGTTTGCATGTTCTCCCCATGCTTGCATAGGTTTTTCTTTGGGTACTCTGGTTACCAATGTACCTTGTTAATGTTACCTTGTAGGTTGATTGCTGATTCTAAATTGCGTGTGTGTGCGTGTGTGGTTGTTCATCAATTTGTTGCCCTTCGATGGACCGGCAACCTGTCCAGGGTGTACCTTTGCCTTGCATTCTCTGTGTGCTAGAAAAGAAGTGGGTATTTTAATTTTAGCTCTTGTCATTTAGATTTCTTTCCAAGGTCTCAAGAAAAATGTAAAGATTTATATCCTTATTTGAACACGCACTCTTAGGAACCCCACCCTACACACACAAACCCCATTTGTGGTTTGCTTTGCCTTTCGTCCTTGTGAGCCGCTCAAAAGCCATACCCCCCCCCTCCAGACTTCCTCCTCGAAGATGTGGGCCAGTGTCGTTTGTAATTATCTGCAAATAACAGTAATCTGCTTTCTCTGTCTGTTTACACTCTTTTTAAGGGGTGTTGGTTCACTGCACTTTGTGGTGATTATTGTGGATTTGAAGCACCTGTAAAGATAAAGCTGTAGTGTAACGACTGCTGCAGCGCTGACATTCGGTCATAGAACGACAACCACAGTGGCGTCTGCCAGGCTCAACCCCTCATTTTGACAATTTTGCATGCACATTATTATGACCGTGTCAGCCAGACTGAGGCTGAGATCATGCTTCAAATTTTACCCTGAGGATAAAGGGTTCTTCTGTTAAGTAAAGAGCATTTGTACAAACCAATTAAAACCTCTGCTTAAATGTAATTCGTCCATTGACTTCCTGGCCCTTTCGCAACCCTTTCTGGTGCATACGTAGATCCAGCTGTGAGAAATCACTTGCTCCAGGCTCGCATCACTTGTGTAACCGAGCCCTCTGTGTGTTTGTGTTTCTGTAGGGGCTTGAACACACCCGAGTCTAGACAAACTTGCCTGAGTGCAAGCCTCACACAGAGGGTTACCCAAACCTAGGGCTCCGTTCCCATGCTGCACTGTGCTAAGAGAAGCATCCCAAAGCTGTGTTTGATTTGGATTTGTTTCAAAGCTTTAGCAAAGTGACATCTGGAGAGAATCTTAAATCCCACAGCACTACTTTACTTCCAGAGTTCTGTTACTTTATTCAACTTACTTGAGCTTCTGATTTAATCTTATGATACAGTTTTACTTTGTGTGCAGCAAAAGTAATTAAACCAAATATATAATTTTTTCTTTGATTGATTTGTACTGCGTGTGTAATTTACTGCAAGTGTGTAAACCGCCCCCCCCCCTATTTTGTTTTAGACAAAACCCTCATTGGAGTAAAAAGTGAACTAAGAAAGAGGCTAAATATTTAATAGTAATTTACCAAGTCATAAATAACTAGTGCACACAACAAAGCTAACGAGAAATCAGCATTTCCGAAATTTTGTTATTTAAAAGCATAGCAACATAAAAATTTGCAGTTGTGGCTGAATATTTCTTCCTTTGTGTGTTTATCCAGGCTGTTAATGTACGGTGTTTATAAGCGATAGCAAGCACAAACGATAAGAACGTGTCGATAAGTCAGCATACAACCGTATACTTTGCTCTGCAGTTCAGTGTTCTAAAATCTTATCTAGAAAAAAAAAGATGTGTCTACATGATGAGTCTCTTAATAGAAAGTTTTAACATTGAAAAGTAAATTTACTTAGCTTTCATCTTATCAAGCTGAAGTACTTAGATTAGACTATAATTTTAGTAGAAATTAATTATTTTATTCTATATTTACAGAATAACAGCATTTTTTCTTATGTTATGTGGTTAATATTCTATGAAATATTGTTTATCAGTTATTATTTAAGATGAGCTTCTGGTTGGTCAGTATGGGGGAAACATTTTAAAAAGAATAAATATTTCTCTAGTAACATGCACTGGTGTGGTTAACACTACCAATTTTTATAATCCATTTTACTCTTTCGTTACGACATGGTTTGCTTGTAGACAGATGAAATCATCCGGAGATGCAGACATAATTTTTTTTAAGAGATCATTCTATTATTTGTGTGCAACTTTTGTCTCTTAGTCAGAGTCATGCAAAAGGTGATTCAGTGTCTGGCCATTTTGGCACTGCTCTTGCCTTTTTGGACGTCGGAGCTAAAATTTGCTAATCTCTGTAGCAAGATAATATGACCTGTCAACAGTGTAAAGTTTTCTCAAAACAATTGTTGCTACTAATTTATTGATATTTATTGTGTCTATGTTGATGTCTAGGTCTAATTTTGATTCAACACAGCTATGCTTTTTTTTGTGGTACTGTAGGAGAATTCCCCCTGACGTTGTATTTTCTGTGCGGTGTTTGCCTGTGTTACTATATAATTGTCACTTACTTACACTTACTTATTCATTTTATCGCTGTATTTTTTTTTCTGGAAAAGACAGACTGTCTCTATTGCAGCTTACAAAGGTTTGCTCAAAATAAAAAAATGTACCATTTGCCACCTCTTTTACTGACGAGTCACACTTTTCCTCTTGTCCTTGTGTCTGTCTTTAGTTACGGATGAGGACACTGTCAAGAGGTACTATGCCAAGTTCGAGGAGAAGTTCTTCCAAACATGTGAGAAGGAGCTGGCCAAAATCAACACATTTTACTCAGGTATTTGAATGTAAAGACCCGAGCCAGTACGTTGTAACCTGTTGTTCACACATAGACAGATCAAAAGCCTCTAGGTGTATCTGGAAAATAGTCTAATCACAAATGTTTGTCGTGTTAAACAAAATAATCTTAACAATTTTGGTGTATAAATTTCACAATTACAACTGGAACCAAACATCACACCTTCATTAAACGTTTTTATCATGTTGGTCTTCATTTGCAGAGAAACTCGCTGAGGCCCAACGACGCTTCGCCACATTGCAGAATGAACTGCAGTCGTCTCTGGATGCTCAGCGCGAAAGCAGCCGTGCCCCCGGCTTACGTCCTCGCCGCCGCGCTGTCTTCCACCTGTCCCAGCAGGAGCGGTGCACATACCGCAACATCAAAGACCTGCAGCTGGCCTTCAGCGAGTTTTACCTCAGTCTTATCCTGCTACAGAACTACCAGGTCACACTTCCCATACACAACTTTTATCTCCATTATCTCATGGACAAACAGCTTCTAAACTTTCCCACTTTAAATGCAAATGTATTTTTTCCTCGATACAGAACCTGAACTTCACGGGTTTCAGAAAGATTTTAAAGAAACATGATAAGATCTTTGAGACAGTGCGAGGGGCCGATTGGCGGGTCGCTCATGTAGAGGTGGCACCTTTCTACACCTGCAAGAAGATCACACAGCTCATTTCTGAGACAGAGGTATAAGAAGAGGAGAGAGAGTTATGACTTGATGATCATGGGATATGGATTTGTCACTAAATGTCTTCTTCCCCGCAGACTCTTGTCACCACTGAATTAGAAGGTGGAGACCGACAGAAAGCCATGAAGAGGCTTCGAGTGCCTCCATTAGGTGCAGCACAGGTAACATATATGTTAAGACCTTAGCATTACAGCCACAGGTTAAAAACTACTTGAGCTGACGGTTTGATTGTTCTCCTTCATTTTAGCCTGCCCCGGCATGGACTACTTTCCGAGTCGGACTGTATTGTGGAGTTTTTATTGTCTTAATGGTCACCATCAGCATTATGGGTACAGTTATAAGTAGAGGAAAAAAATCTCTGTGAAAATGAGCATAAACATCCAGTAGTTCTCTAGTCTTTAAATGTAAAAATAGTTATAGCAATTTTTATTATAAGATTTCTTTTCCTTGTCCAAAGGCATAGCAAATATGCTGCAGTCTTCCCCGGAGTCCGTGTGGCCCTTAATACGAATGTACCGTGGCGGCTTCCTGCTTATCGAGTTCATCTTCCTGTTGGGCATCAACACATACGGCTGGAGGCAGGCAGGTGTCAATCATGTGCTTATCTTTGAGCTCAACCCTCGCAACAACCTCTCACACCAGCACCTATTTGAGGTTAGGCTGGTGGCCTGAGACCCATCAAGCCACCTTTACTTTGTTTAGATTCGTTTATATATTGGCCTTAAAAGTACCAACATAGTTTTGTTTTCTTTTTTTCAGATTGCAGGCTTTCTTAGCATGATGTGGTGTGTCAGCATTTTGTGCTGCCTTTTCTCAGATTCTTTAAAAATTCCAATTCATGCCTGTCCCCTGGCGCTTTACGGATTTTTCCTGCTTTTTCTTATCAACCCATTCAAGGCATGCTACTACAAATCACGTTTCTGGCTCCTGAAACTGCTGGTAAGAGATAGCAGTAGTAGTTCTATAGTAAACAATAGATTTTTTTTCTATCAGTAAGTGACATTTACCTTTTAAATCTGACACCCTATGTAAGAAAAAGGATCACTATACTTATTTTAAAAATGTTCTTCTGCTTCGGTCAGTTCCGAGTGGTCACTGCTCCGTTCCATAGAGTGGGGTTTGCTGATTTTTGGCTGGCTGATCAGCTCAATTCGCTGGGTGTTGTTCTCATGGACCTTGAGTATCTGATCTGCTTCTACAGTGTGGAGCTGGATTGGCAGCTGTCCTACGATAAGCTTGAGTTTAATGGTGGTAAGACCTGAAGATCCAAAGACTGTGAGCTCGTAGTTGCGGGTGATGATTAATCTATTTAGCTACTCGTTAATTAATTACCTTTTATTTATTTTCATATTTTATCTTTTTAGGTACATGCAACACATATTCCTACGGGGTGCGAGCTGTCATCCAGTGTCTGCCCGCCTGGTTCCGCTTTGTGCAGTGCCTGAGGCGTTACAGAGACACAAAGCGAGCCTTCCCTCACTTGGTTAATGCCGGGAAATACTCGACCACCTTCTTTGTTGTGACGTTTGCAGCACTCTATAAGACCCACAAAGGTGAGTGGTTTCTCCAACAGTACTGAGAAAAGAAATGTTAAAATTGGGGAAGTGGTAGCTCGGTGTTGTTGGACCGCTAAACCTAAGATTGTGGGTTCAATTCCCAGCACAACCAAATTACCACTGTTGGGCCCCTGAGCACGGATCTTCACCCCAAGTACTCAGTTGGATAAATGAGCTATATGTAAGACGCTCTGGGTAAAGGCGTCTACCAAATGCCAGAGATGTAAATGACATCAGTGGATTACTGTCTGACTATGGAAAGCAAAAGTCTTATATCTGCTTAACAAGACGTTTTTTTTTTCAGCTGACAACCATTCAGACACTTCCATCTTCTTTTACCTGCTCATCGCCAGCTATGTTATTAACTCTTGTTACACGCTCATCTGGGACCTAAAGATGGACTGGGGACTGTTTGATCGCAACGCCGGGGAGAACACGCTCCTCCGAGAGGAGATTGTTTACCCCCAGAAAGTAAGCAAACTCTTATTTACAGCAATTAATGTAGTTTGCAGATGTTTTTGTTTGGCAGTGAAAATAAATTGGAAGTCCTTTCTTTTGCATCATGTATTTAAAAAAAGTTTTTTTACACCCCTGAATACCTTTACTTTGTTTCACACCAGGCCTACTATTATGGTGCCATATTAGAAGATGTAATCTTGCGTTTTGCCTGGACTATTCCTCTCTCAGTCGGTGTATTGACTTCATACCACTTTATTTCTGATATTTTGGCCACTGTTCTCGCACCACTGGAGGTCTTCAGGTTAGTTATGGTTGTCTTGTGTTGTATGAATATATATTAGGTGGAAAAATTTAGGTACTTGAAATTTTACCTATGACAATTTTATCCATAAAAAAAAGATGATTTGGTTTCAGAAATTTACGTTATTAAGCTCTTATTATAGAAATTATGAAGAACCTTTAAAAAACACTCTAAGCACCTGTAACAATGTGTGAATGTTATCCACAACTGAAAACTGGCACAAACCCCTTTTTTTGGAGGCATTGTAAAATTGTGCCACACAGTTGATTTTAAAGTTGATTTGATGTCCATTATTGTTTGAATTAAGCAAATTCTTCAGCATTCGCATAGGCACAATTAAAAAAAAATCCTGTGCCATTGCGATATTTAGTTTTTACATTTAAAAAATAAATGAATAGCGCTGTTTGGAAATAGTTTTTCATTATTTTATTGTTTGTGGAGACTTAGATGTGGAGACTTAGACTTTATTGTATCTGATGTGTTGTTCCAGGGCAGCGCGGTGGCGTAGTGGTTAGCATGGTCGCCTCACAACAAGAAGGTCCTGGG
>JAOTQW010000033.1:9655809-9670989 GCA_026260075.1 Sisor rabdophorus | reverse complement strand
TTATATTTGTGCCAGTTGTATTTTTTTCTCTGATTTGATGTAACCATCTTGAAAAGTTGGGGTTTAGAGCGCAGGGCTACAGTGCGCTGAAGCAGAAAGGGGTTAGGAGTCTTGCTCAAGGACCCAACAATGGCGAATTTGGCACTTTACCAAGTGAAGACCTTGGCGGTGGTGAGGCTTGAGTCCAGGTCTTCCTTGTCTCCGATTAACAAATTGGCCTTGATCATTTGCAACACTGCCACATAATTCCTGAGACAGACGTGTAACATCGCTCTCTTTCTCTCCGCAAAAGATCTGTATCTGATGCACTGGCCTGACTGCAGCGTTTCAGGTCGTTCCAACAGGGACGTCCGAGCCGAAACGTGGCGAGCTCTGCAGGAGCTGTATGATGAAGGTAGAGTCATCCATTATACTACATGTCTACTGTTCAAACAATGCTGATTTATCTATAAATAAGTTATGGTGGTAGTGTTTGGCGTCTTTGTTTTCTAGGATTGTGTCGTTCTATCGGTGTTAGCAACTTCTTGA
Organism: Sisor rabdophorus; assembly: GCA_026260075.1. Lineage (NCBI taxonomy): Eukaryota > Metazoa > Chordata > Actinopteri > Siluriformes > Sisoridae > Sisor > Sisor rabdophorus. The sequence continues at coordinate 9,670,461 of JAOTQW010000033.1, read as the reverse complement.
TCCCACACCTGGAAGAATTGAGGGAGGACACCGGCATGATGCCTCATGTCAACCAGGTACAGACTGAAGGACATGGTGATGGCTGCTTAACTCCACTGTCTGAGGAGTACTTCAAAATTACAAAGCCCTGTTTTTCAGGTGGAGTTTCATCCGTTTCAACAACCGTGGAAGCTGGTGGAGTTTTGCCGCAGTGAAGGTGTGGCGTTTGGTGGTTACTGTCCACTAGCTAAAGGCCAAGCGCTCAATCACCCAGTCATCATGGAACTGGCACAAAAGTACAAACGCAGCGCGGCACAGATCTGTATCCGCTGGAGTATTCAGGTACAACACTGAGCCGTGGATTTCAGCGCCGATCATTTTTTGCTTATAAACTGTAAATGGATCCAGCCTAATGTGCAGATTAAAAAAGGGCTTCATACTCAAAGTCTTTTAACAAACTACAGAACACTATTAACTTGTGTGTACATGATCATACACAAAGTTCAGAGAAAAAAAACTACATTATTTATTCTTATAATTCCTGTTATAAGAAACTTATGAGGCAAAATTAACTGGTTTCAGTTTGTTCTGAAGTTGATGAGTTGGTGTCTTGTGTGTAATTTGTAAAAAGGAAAAACGATTAACATGTCTGCATCTTCTGTTTCCTTCTGCAGAATAGGATCATCACCATCCCCAAATCCACTAAACCAGAGCGGATTTTTGACAACTCCCAGGTGAATATTTTCAGTATCTTACTGTGTGTTGTGAGCATGTATTTGAGTTGTTGTCTCAGTCTGCTTCTGTGTGCACAGGTGTTTGGGTTCCAGCTGGAGGACGCCGACATGGCTGCTGTTCACGCCCTGCATGATGGGAGGCATGTGAGCTGGGACCCAACCCACGTAGAGTGAGCACGCTGGTGTGTGTGTGTTCCAGTTGGAGTTTGACTTTGGTGTTAGATAATTCTAGTACATGTAGTTTAATATTTTTCTACTTGCATAACTTTATGTCTCAATAAGTGACTAAAGCTGAGGCTTTTCTGTGTTAAATCATTAGCACAGTTCAGAACCTGTAGGAGTTAAAATTTAGCAGGAGCTTAAAGCCTCGTCTTGGTCAATAATCTTCTTTTTTTCTTTTTTTTCTTTTAAAACACAGGTGTTTAGGTTTACTCTCGCCGAAGAGGATGTGGAGAACATCAGTTAATTACATTTAGACAAAAAGCTTATTCATCTTAACTACCCGTTGTGGAACGGATAACTGAGGGCTTTGGTTTGTAATCACTTTCAGACATCTTTTAAAATTTGATTTCTTTCGTAATTTGGGTTTAGAACAGTCTTTCCCTGGTTTTTGAAAGACTTTGATTGGATGTTTTTAACTGGATTTTCTAGATTTATTCACAACCTAAATGCAAGCTGTATGGTTGCTTGCTGGGCTGTGATTGGTGGTTTTTAAGCCAGTTAGATGCCAAAAGTTATATTAATAAAAGGACAAATGAGTGTAAAAATATTGATACAGTTCATTATACATACTTAAATTACATTTTGAACTGATTTACATGAGATACATTTTAATATTTAATTAACCCTTGGGGCAGGTAAAATAAATTCCTCCTCCACTCTGGCATCTGCAGCTTTGTATTTGTTGTACTTCTACTTTTAGAGGCCCAGACGTGAGACCTTTTTGGTATCTTAATTCTTAATTCAATCTTAATTGGGGAAACCATGCTTGAGGGCATTTGATCTTTACTGTATTTTCCACTTTTTTTTTTTTTTACTAACAGGAAAGTAATGGGTTTGAATTCCGGGCTTGGGGTCTTTCTGTGCAGAGTTTCCATGTTCTCCCCGCGCTTGCGGTGGCTTCCTCCGGTTTCCTCCCACAGTCCAAAAACATGTGCATTGGGTTGATTGGTGACTCTAGATTGCCCATGGGAGTGAATGTGAGTGTGTCTGTGGTTGTGTGTGTGTGTGAGTGGCCCTGCGATGGATTGGCAACCTGTCCGGGGTGTAACCCCCTGCCTTCCGCCCTGTGTGCGCTGGGATAGGCTCCAGCGGACACCCGTGACCCCAGATTCGGGTATAAGCGGGTAAAGAACATGAAATGAAACTACATTGATACTATACTATTGATTTAAATTAAAAAAGTTGAATAAATGTTAGATTTTTAACCAAAAAAAGAAGGAACATTTCATTTTGTGTTTAAAAAAATAAAGATTTGCACTGTTAATTGTCAACTTTGTTTAATCCATCTTTTTGTTTAAAACCAGCTGACAAGCCCCCCCAAAATCACAGGGATTTCCTTCAACTTTTCTCCAAAATGTCCAGTTTCACACCTCAGAACAAAACGGAAAAAAACCTAAACAAGAGAGCAAATTGTATTATACAAAAAATGCAAACCCATTTTCACACAGTGAATTTGTTTTACAAAGTCATAAAATGGTGTAATAATGACTACATCCACATTGGAGTAAGATGGTTCTAAACATTCCTTAATGGAGTATAATCTAAAGGTTTATATAAAACATTTTATCTTGTTTAAAATCAAGCCTGTACCTTAATTTGAGTTTTTTTTCCTTTTTTGTTGTTAAACAAGACGATTCAAAAATAATCATAAAAATCCTCCAATAAAAGTTAGGAATTAAAAAAAAAGAGGAAAAAAACATTGACACAGTTATAAGTGTTAAGGTTTGACCAAGGGAAAAAAAACCCAAATTAATTTACCTTTATAGTTTAAACGAGTGCTACAGGTCCGCTCAAAACAGACACGATCCGTATAGAGTAATGAATATCATCCATTAGGAACAGGCCTGCGCGCAAATATCGCCACATTTACACTGTGACTTCTTTGCTCCAGGAAAAAAACAAAAAAATACATCATGCACAAAACCTTTTACGTATATAAATGAGTCTTATGCCACTCGAGTTTTAGCGAAGAGACACGATTTCATTTGTAAAACGCAGAAAAACAAATCCAAAGCGACAGCCATGAACTGTGACATCACAGATTTGAATGGGGGAAAAAAAACCCATGAAAAATAATCCTTGGGTGCGGTCATGCGAGTGCCAGTTTATGCATTAAGCTTAAATACTTGTAGCATATTCACAAAAAAAAAAGCCAAAGAAAACTAGTGTCCCAGTCATCCTACCGACATGTCGTACTGGGTAATCTAATGTGTGAGTAATTCAAAATGCTTTCAGGTCATAGAAGTCAAAAACACCGGGTTTCTTTCCCACAATTTAAAAAAGGTTCAGGTGTAAAAAAAAAACAAACTATGCAGATTTGGTCTGCTTAATAAAATACTGTAAATACTTATTTTTTTAAATAGCCTGTGCAACTTTTAGACATTCCAGCTATATGGAGATACCTTTGATTAAGAGATTTCTCTTAAGATTTATTTCCTCCTCATTTTAATTATTTGCCCATTTCTATTAAGTCACTAGTTTTCTGATGCGCCAGCCTAGAATTTAAAGGACAGCATACATCATCCTAAACAAGTTTTTGATTGGATGGTACCCCGTGAACACAGCCAGAGTTGCTGATTCTCTCCCGGACACATAACTGAATGCTTCTTCTCAGTCAAGAAATCTATTTTTTGCCACATTTTCAGCTAAAAGGCTGATCCAATAAAAGGCTGGTAGAATAAGCCAAACTGCAAAAAGGGGGGAAAAGCTGTTGGAGCGATTAAATAGTTAAAACAGCCAAACTGCACGAAAAACACAAATGTTTCTCTAACGCAAAAAGATGCCATGACCTCATAGAAATCGCATTCATGCCTGGGAGCCAGCCAATTGTTTTTCAAAAGTTCATGAGTAGTAAAAAATTCTCACGCACAAGATACACACAAAACTCCATACAGACTCCATCTCTGTGTGGCTCGTACCCAAGATTAGCGATTGCTCAAAAAAAGAAGAGTAAATGGCTCTTCTCGAGCAAAATTCTAATGAGAACACTAAAAAAAATTATTACGAGAATTAAAGCACAAAAGAAAAAAAAAAGTGTTTGCATTTTTCACGGTTGCACCCAAAATTGGAGCTTAATATCACAGTCGGTCTCAAGAGACTAGAACCAAATGTTTCATGTGAAGAATGTCATTACTGTAGGAAGACTTCAGAGCATGTTTATGTGGTTAATTAGGTTTTCGGGTGTCCTCTTATCTATTCATTTGAATAACCAGCTCAATGTTGTTACATTTGTGTGCAAATAAAAAAAAAAAAAACACAGTTGCGGTGATAAGCTTAAGTAAACCGGTGTAAAAGCGAAAAGGCGAGAATGTGAAGATTACAAACTTATTCTTGTCTGACTGAATGCTGATGGGTGTCGAACGAGTCTGAGCATCCTGACCTTCCTTTGTATTGTGCAGCAGCTAACTCGAATAGGCAAACGTGACCGGGAAAACCCACGTAAGCAACTTCACAGAAGTCAGGGAGAATTGATGGGAATTTATGATCAAGAAACTTGACGCAAAAAAACACGTGGCGGCGCCGTTGCTAATGCAAACATGAGGATCAAAAAAGACTGTTGAATTTTAAAAAGTGCACGGTCATAGAAAAAGATGAAAAAATGTGCTAGTGGAGGAGTATGAGTATGTGTGTGTTAAAAGACATCTGCACGCATTCTATAAAACAGAATGCTCAACACGCATTAGAAATACAGAACAGTTCTATAGCCAAAACCATGAAAGAAATGAAGTTGTTGTCTTGAACCCTCGTGTTTGCTGGAGCACCGGTTTGGGTTTATTGATCAGATGAATTCGCCACTGTGTCGGTTTCGCTTTGCAGGGAAAGCTGTAGTAACTGCTTCATACAAATGGACTGATAAAAAGCTTTCCATGCAATTTTTACATCTGGTCAGTCACATCATATTCGAGGCTGCACAGATTTCTGGGTGTTTTGTTTTTAACACGGTTCGACGATGTCTAGATGCTACAGAGTTGTCTTGATTTTCTCCTACCTCGTCGCATGTAAATTAGAAATGGATAAATGCAGAGGAAACAGCAAAAAGTAAATACAGGATAATCAGATGCCCTGGTTTCCAGGCAATGAGAAGTCGTTTAAAACAAAAACAAAAGCTTATTCACAGAACAAAAAGGAAAAAAGGTTCATAATTACGGCAGATACTGCTCATTTGTTTTTCTAAATAAAATAAGTGTTTAGTGCATGCATGTAACAGCATGCAAGTGTGTGTAGGTTCCTCATATTAGTGCATTTCTCTTCAAACGTGATTTAACGCTTTTGAATAAAAACCACCAAACATGTCAGATTGAGCCATTTGTGGTGCTAGTGTGTGTGTATGTGTTTGGCTGTGTGTTTACTGCTCCTTTTATGAATTAATGATGCCGTTCTTTTGAAGCTCTGGTCCGCTTCCTGCTTGGTCTCCAGAACACAGGGTGAGCGAAGTCGTCTTATTGATTAAAGACATCACAGATCCTCCGACATTGTTGGCTGGCACAATGCTGCTTACACCGTTTGTGGTGTCACTGAAGGAGAAAGGATACACAAAGCGTGCTATAGTAAGGATTATAAGCATAAAAACACTAGCTAGCATAAAATCTCTTAAAGTATCCAACAGTGACCACTTGCAATGGTGTTTAGGTTAGTGAAGATGCCTCCCCCTAATCATTACTGCTTCTTTTCTTTCCTTTAGGTAAGGAAAATTTATTTTTTAAAAATCCCTGTTACAGGTTTCTTTTTAAGCCTTACGCAAAGATGTTAGATTTGCAGGTGGTGCAATAACAGTGCAGTTTATAAGACACCTTAAAAATGCAATCAAATGCAAATGTTTTTTTTTTTTAATCAAATCTATATTCTGATAAAAGTCTTTAATAAAATAATTAACAAAATGATTCACTCGTTTTTTTGTTTGATGTTTTTCTCATCCAATAAACTTAAGTTTTTTTATATCCTACAAATAGTCTAGCATTAGCAGGAATAATAATTTTAAAATCATGAGATCACAACAATACTAGGAGTCATTCAGCCCATGTCAATAATTGTTGCAGGCCAGTCTGACAAGGATCTCTGCTATACAAACCATACAGTACTCTAACTTTTAACTAGGTGTGGGAATCTTTAGGTACTTCACAATTTGATCTGATTTGGATTCTGGGAGTCACAATCTAAATCTTCTGCTGTGCAAATACATGTTTACATTTTGACCGGAATTGGAGTTTCTAAGCTTTTTGTTTATCCATCTTGCTTTCATGTATTAATAGAAGAAAACTGCCACCTTGGCATTAAAACTGCCATTGATCAAACAGTATTTAAGAATCTCAAACATTTGAGATACGATTCAGAATCGTTAAAGAAAAAATTTTATGCATTGCTAACACAAGTTAGAACAGATCCAGATCTAAGAATAAGTAAATCCAGTTGTGTGTGTTTATACTCACCCAAGTACTAAAGAGAGTTCATCCAGTTTCACTTTATGGTCACCCTGGCCGTTTTCAGTGCCCTTCAGCTTATATTGGACATCCTGTACTGCCTGATTTTCCTGCAACAAAAACAGAAAGGGCTACTTTACATACACATAGCCTGCATCAATAGGTTTAATAGAGCATTGGTCCAACTTTGTTGTAAATGTGGTTTAGTGGAGTCCTATGTGCTGCTCTTTTAAAAGCACACACTGAACAGTTCATAGCACGGCCTACCATAGCAATCTCACGTGTCCGCTTTCCTATTTCCCTTTCCACATGATGAAGCTCAAGGCTGAGCTGCTCGCTGGACACGTTGGTACCCACAGGCCATTTAGCAGCTGAAGGTTGGGCGTTTATAGCACTTGCCTCTCGCTGCAGCAGCATGGAGTTACTAGCAGCCTGCAAAAAATCAACCATAATGATACCTTTGAAGAAAAAAAAGGGTATTTTTTAATGTGTACAAAATATATTTCTATTTTCACATTCTATACCATATTGAATGTGATGGCAAACAAATGCCAAGCATGGAGTTTAAAATAATAAAACATTTTGATGTAATCGTATTTTATTGGCCATTAGACTTAAGCAGTCAGAGCTGTTCTGAAAGACTCACCTCCATGCTGCGGATTTGCGTCTGCTGATTGATCTGCTGGTTGACCTGCTGGAGCTCCATCTTCAGCTGCTCTCGATCAGGGGTGGGTGCTGGCGGCCTAGAGAACATATACAGTGATAATAAGGCAAAAACACTAGTAAGGTATTATGAGCTTATTAGCTGTGGAAACATACCGCTCACTAAAGTGTCCTAGAGAGGTAATGCTTTTGTGCTGAGGGTAAGACACACTGGCCCAACCACCACCATGGTTTCCGTACGAGTAGTCAGCTATGAAAGAGGGATGTTTCAGTATTATCAGGTGAATAGCAGAACAAAAAGCTTTATAGCAAGTTTCATAGCACACATTTTCTGAATTTACCTGCCATCGTTAGGTGTTTGGATCCAGATGCCTGCGAAGATGCTATAGCCTGTACAGGGCCGGTGGTCTGGTAGCCAGTTTTTGACGTGCGGGAAATGGCACCAAATGGCGACACCGTAGGCAAAGGGCCAAATGGAATGATGGGATCATCGTCTTTGACTTCTGCTGAGCGCCGCTGTCCGTCAGCCAGAGATGGCTCCCTCAGACTCTTTCCCTCCATGTTCTAGAAAAGAACCAAATACTGATTTAGCATTGAACGTAAACTGTTTAACAGCAGTTCTATACCAAGGAAGGTGTTGTACCAATATTTCCACAGCTTCAATGTCTTTTGGTTTGGGATCTTTAGAGCTGATGTACGAGCTGATAGTGTCACAGGACCATGGGGAGTACTGCCCGGCGTAGTCGGGTTCTCGGGTGCCAAAGGTTTTAGAGCTTTCCTCTAAATACTGCAAGAGGCACACAAAGTTGTAAATTCAATACTTGAATCTAATCTGTTTGAAATTTCAACATCAAACCAATTGCTTGGAATTGTAGTGAAATTTATTATTAAAAATATACTGAGCACCCAATGACCCTGCTGATATTTTAAAAGTTTACCCAAAATGCAAATGGCAAAAAATATCCCATCAATTTCCCCCAACATGCCTGTGCCTCCTGAGAATATTCACTGGAATAGGTGTGAGAGGACAAAGTTGGGGATGAAGCGAATGGAGGTGGCGAAATGACTTTTCTCTCCTCCAGCTGATTTAGTAGCTCCTTACGTCTGCGGTGCAGGTAGTCCAGGCTGGGCTGAGATCGGCCATATGGGTCCTCCAAAAAATAGCAAGCACAGTATTTAACAACTTCAAATTTAGTATAAGGCTTGTACATAGAAATGTATAAATGCCTGTAATTAAAAACAAACTCACTGGTATATGGGACCTGCTTTGCCCAGGAAGTGGTGCAGGTAAGTAGTAACCTTCTGGAGGATATCTCTCTCTAGATACTGCCTCAGGGTGGTACAGGGAGGAGGGTGCCCCTGTAGTGGGTGGCACTTCCAAGGACACAGGGCTCATGCGCACCAGCTCGTTCCGGGGCGGGCCAAAGGGCTGAGAGGGTGGCGGCGGGGGTGGTGCAGAATATGGACCATGTCTGCGGGCATCGTAGTGAGAGGGATGTGGGTAAGGGTGGGTGCCGATGCTTGCGAAAGAAAGGCCTGAGTGGTGGGGTGGTGGGTACTGGCGTTCAGGGCCATAAGAAGGGTAAGGGTCTTGGTACGGAGCATCGCCTAGGGGCAGAGGGTTACGCATGTAGCGCGGTGGCACATACTGAGTTAGCTGGTAGGAATATGGAGCACCTGAGGAAAAAAAAAAAATTGTTAGAAACAGGACAACCCCTACAAAAGGTTTATATTAATACGCGTTAATTGGGTAGCATGTTTGCAGCATCCGAGTTCGACTCACTAGCCGAGTACTGTGTTCCTGACGGCGCTCTGGTCTCTGGATAGAAGAGCTCGGGTTGCTGTTGTGGATAGAGCGTTGACGCACTACGCGGCACCCCAGGAATCTGTTTGGGCACCGGCAGGTGCTCAGCCCTTGAGTGAGCAACTGTGTGTGGGGGCAGGGGAAGGCCAGTCTTTTCCAAACTGCAGATGATTTAACATAAAGGAACAATTTAGTCAAAAGAAGTGAATCCAATACTATTTATTTATATTTATACACTATTGATCCAGACTAGCTGACATCACACATTTTAAATTCTAAATAAAAAGAAAATACAGCACTATCTGTAGTAAAGATTATGGGCAATTGCAACCTCTGCCCAGGTAGACAATACTCTAAAAAGTCATACGAATCAGGTGGTGATCCAGGAGCACTTAGGCTGTCCATTTTGGGCTTCCGCATGAGCTCATAGGGTGAAGGCTCATGTCCACGAGCTATGAGTGGTGATGCTTGCGGACATGCTGCCACAATGCCATTGGTAAGGGGTGAAGATTTTCGTGTCATGAGCTCTAAAGGAATGCCTTCATCGGGTAGCAGACAGGGACCACATGGAAGTCTTGAAGCCAGCCGTTTGTTCATTTTACGGTATCTAAGAACATAAAATAAAATGTGGATAAAAAACAAACAAACATGAACATACAAATGAAAACAAGAATAAACTGACTTCTCAAGCTCTTCCTGCGAGTGGGCGAAGGTGCAGCTGGCTCCTCGAGGGCAGCCCCCTTTCTGCTTCATGTCCCGGCACATGTAGGTTTTGTACTTGCTGTGCTGTGGAGGCTGCTGCTGCTCGGTGCTTTTCTTACTGTGGTTCTGGATGAAGTCCACTAGCCCATGCACCACTGTCTTTACTGCCACCAGGCCCATCTCCAGCTGCTCCCACGTTGGTGGCGGAGCATCTGAGCACAAAGGACAGCAAAAAAAAACATGTCAGCAACAGATCAGGCACATACGTACAAAAGTGAGGAATATTTACTAGGATGCAAAGACATGAGAAGAAATAATACATTATTTCAAGAATTCTCTAATTTTTAATAATTAAATTTTTTTTTTAAATATGATAATTAAAGTGCATACCTGGACTGGGGTCAATATTGGCCAGTAGCTCTAAATGAGGTCTGAGCCGGTTTAGGTTGGCAGGGTCGCCTGTCCTCTGTAGCGCTATAGTCAGCTCCTGCACACTCTGCGCAAAGGACGCAGGCGTCTGCAACTACATAGTTAAGAGAAAAGGCAAAATAAAATTTATGAACACAAAAACCTGCAACACTTAACAGTAAACAACCCTTTAGACATGACACAAAACCTTGTCAATGATGGACTGCATGTGGGACTTGTGCGATTGGTCCCCATAGAGCAGAGAGGACCACTGATCAGGAGCAATGCGCAGACCTCCCTCCATGGCAATCTGGACGATCTGAGAGTCGTGCTCGCGCCTTAGCGCCTCGTACGTCCGAAACTCCTCTTTCAGCTGCATCAAGGACGAGTCCTCATCTCTTTTGGTCACCTGTGTAATCAGAAGATATGACTATAATAAGACCTAACCAGAGAACTAGAGATGCAAAGCACATCTGTATAAGGATGTCTGTCAGATGATAATGTAAACAAAGCCCAACATGCACTTACTTTGAAGCAGGAAGCACGATAAAGAAGCTGAACCACGTGTCCAATGCTGGTTTTGGAGGCCTGCGGAAATCTTGGTTCTAGGCGCTGCACCACAAACAAAACCAGCACCTTCCTGGATAGAGCAGATCCATCCTCCAGAGCAAGCAGCACTAGCTTTAAGGCCTCCTCTTGCATAGCTGTAAATTGGAACCAGTATGTCAAAACATATTCAGACAGACTAAATTCAAAAGCTGAACTTAAGAGGAATTTTGACTAACCTGGTCCAAGGAACTGGCAGCCTCTGGCACGAACAGCAGCCCACAAGTTTGAAGAAAGCTGTTGGGGGTTTTGATGCTGCAGGATGAGCTCTGTGACAGTGCGCTCTCCCAGCGAGCGAGCAGCGCGCATCGCACGTACCCGGCCCTCTTCCTCCACCAGCTGGCAGTGCACAAGCGTTACCAGCTTTCTCTGCATGGGTCGGCTAAGCATGCTCTGTGCTGTGTTACTCAACCCCACACCTTCAAAATAAATAAAATTTATCGGCATACACAGATCAACTTGTGCGACATACATGTCTGGAGGATAAAACACTCATGTAGCAAACTTCATGTTAATTTTATAGTCACTCTGTTGCAACAGAATTGCAGTTTTCGTTGTGTTCTCTGTTATGATGTACAGGATGTACATTCTTCTCGATTTGCTTTTCTTTTTTTTGCTTGTACCTCTTGCACTGCTGAGCGGTTTGAGGTAGAGGGCGAGCTCTTCCACACACTGCCGCGCTTCATCATAGTGCTTAGTGTCTTCTGGGCTAGTAATGAGTGCCACAGGCTGCAGTTTGGGCACCTGTGGAAAAAAGATCACAGACTGTTTGAACACAGAGAAGCCCAAAGCCGGTAGCACAACAGCACCATATACATCATGTATATAATTTAGCGTTAGCCTACGACAACAACATTAAAAATGTTGACTGTACCCCTGCTGCATAATACGCACAAAATGAAACGCTCTTAATATTTCACACTGTTGGAATTATATATGCTGCTAAACAAAAATAGTAATTGCTCACCTATCAATCTGACAGCCTATTGGCTACAAATAACACAAAGCTTCTAGTGGTAGTCTGACAGGCTAAGACTAATAATCATCAGTTCATTCATCTTTTGTACTCGCTTATTCCCTAACTTGGGGTCCTGGAGTTCTGCTAGAGCATATCCCAGCACACATGGTGCAAAAGGCAGGGGTACACTATGAACAGGGCACCAGTCCATTGCGGGGCCACACATAGATGAACAACCAAATACACTCATTCACTCCTGTGGGCCATTTAGAATTACCAATCAACCTACCAAACTGTGGGAGGAAACCGGAGCAAACCCACACAAGCCTGGGTTAACGTGCAAACTCCGCATAGAAAGACTCCTTGCCCGGGAAAAGTTTTTAGCTTGCCTGTTACATGCTGAGGATCAGCCTGTTCTCACCTGAGTGCCAACCAGCTGCAGCAGCGCAGAGTTGACAGGCAGCTGCTCGATGTCGGTGTTGATGGCCGTCTGGTCGAAAGGGCAGGCCTTGCGGTGCAGCTTGTTTAGGCACATCTTGCAGACAGTGTGGCCGCAGCCGAGACTGATGGGCCGCCGCACTGTCTCTTCGAACGTCTGCGTGCAGATGGGACACAACAGAAACTCTGTCCATTGCGGCGCTTGGACGGGCATCGTTGCCAAACGCTCTACATGTACGAGCCGAGGCAAGGACAGGAGAAAGATTCCACTGGAATCAGACAGGGGTCAGAAAAACCGACGTCCACACGTCCAGGTGGCACGTCACATAGGGCCGGACCAGAAACCTGCCAAAAAATTGTCCTTTTTGCTTATAAACATGGTGACAAAGAAAATAAATGAAACCGGACAAAAAAAAGAAGATAAATAACCATGGAACTGACTTTAAATAGTTTTTAAAATACATTTCCTGGTTTCGAAAGATGCGGTTTGTAGAAGTGCTGCTGGTAATTTGGTTTGGCTTGGTACGTTTGCTAAGTCATGTTATCAGTGTCACCAATTGAGATTTGCTATCCAGCTAACAAAGCAAAAACGTTTTTATTATTTTATGAGTGTAACACATTTTCTGACATCTGTCTTTATCCACCGAGTGTTAAAAGGACATCCTGTTCCAATGTCTGAAAGTATTTTTGTTAGTGACAGGACAGGCTAGTTAATCAAACTGGCTAGCATTATTAGCTGTATTTTTCAATACGATTCGTTCCAGCAACTGGCTCTAAATGTTGCAATTGCATTTCCCTCAAAACTACACATTTAGTTTAAACATAATATACCGTGGCGTTTATTTAAACACGGGAAATAAAAATATAACAAATTATATCCTGCAGTAGGTAAGAGAAAACCATCGAGCTAGTCTGCTAACTAAATTTAGCATGATAGGCTATTATGTAACACGTGAATTATTACGAAATATAACTAGCCCGGTGCTGTTTACAAGATAAAATTAACAAATTCTTTCAAGATCAAGTGTAAAATATGTGCACATTTTTATTTGGGCTTTTTTTTCGGATATACTAAAGAGATGTAACTGTTGTAGTGTTTGTTTGAGCTGTACACAGCCTGCATAAGCATAGACAATAAAACAGCAAAATAAGCAAAAAGTTGTTTAATTTTTGTTTGATAAATAAAATAAGACAATTCTTTAAAAGGTTTCCGCTTCAACCAGCATCAAAACAAATACAGTTAAATTTTTTAAAAATCTATGTTGTGGGAGAGTAATACTACGAATAAATTACGGCAGTGTTACAAACAGCGCGACTTTGGGCGCGTAGTGCACTTAGAAGAGTGCACGCATCACTGTACCACCAGTCAGCTAAGTTTAGGTTATATAGGGTGCACGTGTATAATTGGGGATCGAGCCCAAAATAGACGCTATCGCAAGTTAGCAAATCGCCGGTCCACACCCAAATACAGACATATTGGGAAAGAAGAAAAACACAACAATTGATTTAAAAGCTTTTTAAGCTAACATTAATGCGGACTTACTCATGCTTCAGGAGTTCAGACGCCTTCATCTTTTCTTTAATAAAAAACATTGGCATATTCTGTTGGTCGCCATATCGACCGTGTGTGTGTGTGCGTGTGTGCGTAAACCAGTCACCGAAGTTCTCAGGAGTTCCCTTATTTTAGGCACGACACACACAAACACCTACACACAAGAATTATATACGCCTGCTGGTCAAACCTGGTACTGCAGTCTATACTTAACCTCTTTAGTATAAAAATTATATAAAAAATAATATATTACATATTTAGAGCGACTAACATTATCTTAATTGCATCCGACGGAGCAATGAAGAGTGAAGGACTTTGCTAAGGGACAAAATTATATAAGCATGCTTATATGTTTTTAATGTGAAAATATCTTTTCAGATATATTTTCATATATTTCAATAGATGTGACTAAAATAAGCAGCATGGAGCATTTATTTAATTAATTTAGAATTTCAACATTTAAATAACCCCCCATATTAGAAAAAAAATCCAGAATATCTATATATCTAAATATCTATAATTCATTCATCTTCTATACCCATTTATTCCCTGATTCTGGGAGGCCTATCCATAAAGGGGGAAAAGCTTTTTCCCCTACAACCCCATGCTCCAAATCAATTTTTAAAATATTTTCTTTTTTTAATGCTGCAAATAAATAAAATAATAAAAACAAGCATACATTGGCATCATCATTCATAATTATGTAGCTGTAAAAAACAGACTTTCGGTGTCACCCAGATAAGCACGAGTCTGGTTTCCCCTCTGGTGTCTTGCTCATTAGGGACAAACTTACATTTCTTTTATTTTTACTTCATTATCTGTCTCAAGCTGCTCTAAGTAATCCGACCTGTCTCCTACCTTTCGACCTTCAGAGAGTTGGGATAGGCTCCAGCAGACCCCTTAGAAAATAAGCGGGAAGAGAAGATTAATAAATAAATAACATAATGTACACTTGTCTATTTTTAGGAATGACACGATTTTCAAGAGCCTATTGCTGTGTTACAATTTGTCAACTCACACAATGCTTTAGGTTTGTAAAAAAGGTACATAATTTCAGGTCTGTGAAGGATGAATAGATAGGATGTTTACATTATGAGCTAATATCCTGGTGGCCGGGCAGCGCGGTGGCGCAGTGGTTAGCACCGTCGCCTCACAACAAGAAGGTCCTG
>JAOTQW010000033.1:9608315-9630655 GCA_026260075.1 Sisor rabdophorus | reverse complement strand
CTCCCGGACGCCTCCCTGGGAAGGTGTTTCGGGCAAGTCCCACTGGGAGGAGGCCTTGGGGAAGACCTAGGACACGCTGAAGGGACTATGTCTCTTGGCTGGCCTGGGAACGCCTTGGTATTCCCCCCTGGAAGAGCTGGAGAGAGTGTCTGGGGAAAGGGAAGTCTGGGCGTCCCTGCTTAGAATGCTTCCCCGCTACCCGGTCCCAAATAAGCGGAAGAAGATGGATGGATGGAAATAAAATTCAATTCCATTTTGATTTTGTATGAATTTTTTTGTCTAAATCCCAGTTTTGCCATTTCGATTATTTAGTTTTGTGGTTAATAGATATGAAAATGTGCAAATATTTATAATAGATATTTTTTATGAATGTATGTGTTGACTTGTAGGTTCACAAGCTTATTTGTTGTTGCTTTTACTTGAGCGCATATGAGGAAAAATATTCAGAGGGTGTGTAAAATGTGGTTTTACAATAAGGTCAATGTGTCCATAGAAACAGAATGATTATTAATAGTTTAAATAGACGCCATTTTGACACTTGCCCCTAGGTTTTTTTTTTTAGGAATTCTTGTGTGTCAGTTGGCTATGTTGTACTATACTGTTGTACTATGTTGGCTATAAGATATGTAGCAGCCTGTCCAAAGTTTTTAAAGAAACAACTCATATAAACTACTTATCTACAAAAATCTCATATTTGTTACCGTTTGACAGTAATAGAGGAACACCACCAAATGTAAAAGTTATGTTTTTTCACAAAATATTTACTTGAGTAACGCCAACAAATATTCCACGTCAACAAATATTCTTTAAAAGTTACTCAAGAAAATCTAATGAAGTGAATGTAACAAAGTAAATGTAATTCATTAATACCCTTCCCCCCTGACTGCTTAATAGTTTAGTAAAGAAAACTCTTAAGTTTTCTCACTGGTGAATGGCACAATGTATTGTTGTAATGTTTCCTTTGATCATCTATTCAGTGTACATACATGCAGGAGGTGTGGGGTTGGGCATAAAGGGTGGGATGTACACTTTTAGTGCTAACAAGCTACAGTCTAATTCAGAATCCTATACACCAGTTCCCTAACCTTCCGACACAATTTGTTTACTTCCAAAATTACATAAGTGAATCAATAGTTTATCAGATTTGAAAAAAAATGAGAAATGTGAATCTTATTCAACTCAATGATTAAGACAGTGTTTTTTTGTGTCCAGATGCTGCTCCCCTTAATTACTCCTGAAGTATTTATTTTCATTCCAGACCTACCCAAGCCTAAGAGGAAATACCTGTTTCGTTTTCACTTAAAGCCTTGCTCATGCTTTGATTAACAAATGTTCATGGCATTTATTTGTCAAGAAATATGTCTGTGCCTATCTAACCAGTGTGTGAGCTATTCAAGATTTATTAATGTATATTACAGCTTGTCATACAAGACCACCGGCTAACAGTTTGGTGAAGTGGGATTATTCTCAAATGGAGGATAGACAAAATAGCTGATCTTTTCTTTGTCAGTGGGAAAAAGTACAAAATCAGCAGGAAATCAAAACTTTTTTCCTCACTTTATATTAAAACATTCACTAATTCATTCAATTATCTTTCATACCCACTTTTTCTTGAACTCTGAGTCACAGTGGTCTGCTGGAGCTTATCCCAGCGCACAGAGGGGAGAGGCAGGGGTACACCCTGGACAGGGCACAAATCCATAGCAGATATCAAAACTCAACAAGAGGGTCCTGGGTTCGATTCCCACGCAAAGGGTCTTTCGGTGTGGAGTTTGCATGTTCTCACAGCGCTTTTGTGGGTTTCCTCCGGGTTCTCCAGTTTCCTCCCACAGTCCAAAAACATGTACATTAGGTTGATTGGTGACTTTAAGTTGCTCATAGGAGTAAGTGTGAGTATGTGTGGTTGTTCCTCTTTGTGTGGCCCTGTGATGGACTAGTGACCTGTACAGGGTGTTGCCCTATGTGTGCTGGAATAGGCTCCAGTGAACCCTGTGACCCCGAGTTAGGGAATAAGGGATGAATGAATGATTACAAAATCTTTGGTGTAAAGTACATTTTCAACACTCATTTTGCCTCAATATTTATCAACAGAATGTAATTTTCTTGAAGGTTTTTATATAAATATGCATAAGGTACCTTAAAGTAGAGGGCACAGTTAATGCACCGAGATTTAGTTCAGTACAGTTGTATTTTAATGAATGTTTTGCAGTTCATTTTATAGCCAGTAGGTGGCAATGTGCGCCGTATTTAAACGTTTATAAACACTAGTTAGGCAGGTCAGGGGCTTCAGTCCTGCTCATGGCTCTGAGAAAATGTTTTATGAGCCCGGTTCTGAAGGGCTGATGGTTTCATGTAGCGGAACGATGACGCGGTGGGAGATTTTTAACAGCATCCAAATATAAAAGCCCTCATATAAATAAACATACAAATAATTGAGGGCAACGTTACATGTAAAAACTACACAAAACATTTACACAAAAAAGTCCTATAGCTGTCGGCAGAGGGTGCTACTTCCCACTGGTGTGATCCTGCTTCATTCATTCATTTATCTTCTATGTCCGCTCATTCCCGGGCTCGGAGTCACGGAGCCTATTCCAGTGTCCTATCCCAGCGCAAATAGGGCGAGAGTCCATCGCAGGGCCACACATAGACGAGCAACCAGGCGCACTCACACTCACTCCTAAGGGCAATTCAGTCACCGATCAACCTCATGTACATGTTTTTGGGTTGTGGGGAGGAAACCAGAGTACACCAACGCAAGCGCGGGGAGAACATGCAAACTCCATAAAGAAGGAATCGCACCCGGGACCTTCTTGCTGTGAGGCCAACTGCTGACCACTACGCCACAGCGCCGCCCTTGTGGTCCTGCTTCGGTTTTCAAAATCACAATGTGAATTAATACTTTAAAACACTTTTTTTCTGTTTGAATAAAAAAATACACACAAGACGAAACGCTAAAAATGGCGTTTAAAGGCGTTGTGCAACTTTATTATTACTTTTAATTTGTGTCAATTTACAAATTTTTACATAAATATTAACCAACAAATTAAGGTAGTTTTACCATTATACATTGTCCTTCGGCGGCGCGGTGGTTAGCACTGTCACAGCAAGAAGGTTCTGGGTTCGATTCCCGGGCACTGGATCTTTCTGTGCATTCCTTGCACAGTTTGCATGTTCTCCCAGCGCTTTCATGGGTTTCCTCCCGGTCCTCCCACGTTCCGAAAACATGTACATGAGGTTAACTGATGACTCTAAATTACCCATAGGAGTGAGTGTAAGTTTGTGTGGTTGTTCGTCTATGTGTGGCCCTGCAATGGACTGGCGACCTGTGCCCCTACCTCTCAACCTATATGCGCTGGGATAGGCTCCAGCAGACCCCCGTGACCCCGAGTTAGAAAATAAGCGGATATAGAAGATGAATGAAGAAATATTGCCTTTAAAATCTTTTTCTTTTATAATAAAAATTCATCTAAGAGATAAAAAAGTCATAAGTGTATTACAATGTCTTATAATGTCTTATAATAATTTTGCGCATGTAGTGGAGAACTAAATGCTCTATGGTTTATTTGTATTCAGCTGGAACCCTGCGAACTCTGGCCTCCTGCTGAGGAACCGTTATCCGTTCATTCCCAGGCATCTCACAAGCACTTTTCTCCTTCTAAGAAGCTGCAAGACAAGGAGTTTGTTGCAAGGCAGACTTGCAGATGAATTCCAAGGCCATGTCTTTGTCGCTTCTTTTGGTGCGCTGGGGAATTTTGATACTGATCAGCGTTTTACGCGGTAAGTCTGCTTCTTCGTTTTTCTTCTTTCATACCCCATACAGTCATTTGTATTATAATAAGAATAAAACTTGTGACATGCAGGTATAGGTGAAGTAGCTTTTAAAGTATTTTCTTAATACATGAAAGTATTTGATTTCCATGTAATCTATGTTACAGAGAAACAATATGGCTATATATGCCAGTTATCAGCGTTAAATAGCTTGTACATTAGAGATTTATTGCCAAAATTTTAAGTAAATGTTTCTATAGAAACAGCTATACAGAAAGCATCACCAGATCGGGTGTCTATGTTAAATAATAACAAGCATTTTATTTATTTATTTATTTGTTTATATGATGCTTTAATTAGGTAAACCTTTTTGTTTTCAAATCAGGCAATGGCCATAAAATGCATCAGGGACAGCTTTGCAAGTCTTCTTGCTCTGGTAAAAAAGAAAATTTATTTAAAAATAAAAATTATATTTTAAACAGTAGATTCAAGGGTGCTTTTTCTTTTGTTTTGGGATTTAGTGTCCTGGAATATGCAGACAGTACAGAGACATACGTACAGGTACAGCACCACCATCAACAGTTATATGAAAGGACCCACATCAGGAGGAAGTCAACTAGCTTTTGATTGTGTAGTTGACATCGACACACTTCCAGGATGTCCAGACATGCTTTTACGAGTATGTATAGAGAATTAAAAATCAACCTCCTCAAATTATAAGCTTGCAATCTTATTAAAATATATGTATTTTATCAGGAGAATTCTAAGTATCTTGTGCAAAGTAATGTTACTATAAACCTTAAGTTATCTATGTGATATTTACCCTAAGGTAAGATAAATCTTTAGTTATCTACTCTATGGTCCTGGGTTGATTGGTTCTTCCAACTCTTGCGTGGCTTCACTCCAGGTACTCTGGCTTCCTCCCACAGTCTAAAAACATGAACAACATAATTCTTAATTTCCCATTGTAGTGAGTGTGAGTGTGTGATTGTTCATCTATGTGTGGCCTTGTGAGGGTGTACCCTTTTTCTTTCTCCCATGTGCGTTGGGATAGGTTTTAGCAGATTCATGTGGTCCTTATTAGGGAATAAGTGGGTATAGAAGATGAATGAATCCTAAGAAAAAAAAGGAAATAAAGCTTTACAAACAGCCATTTTTTTGGGTTACTATAAAAACTCTGATAGTCTTTTTTTTAACTAAAAATGACCACAAAATCAACTCATTATTAATCAGAAAGTGTAAAGCATCAACATTTTGAGGTCCTGTGTATATTTTTTTAATATGACGAAATCACTACAAAGTTATGATAGGCTTAAAGCTATAAAGTTATTTATAATCTTATAATAAATAAATTCCATTAATATTTGACCTGTTTCAGGCTTCTTTGCTCTGAATTTATTAGAGATGTGTAAAATTAGAGATGTGTAAAATGAAACTTATTTTGTTTTGTCTTTTGCAGGTAAAAAATCCACAAATTAAGCAAAGCTCACCGAAAAAAGAAAACTCAGTGCTACGCTTAAAAAACATACGGTAACTTAAACTTATCAGACAGGGTCTTTATTTACTTGTTTTTGATATGTTATTCTTTTAAAAAAGTTTTCTTTCTTGCTTGATACTACAACACATTTTTACGCAGCTGCAACTTATTCATGTTGTTGACACAGTGATTTAGGTTGTGACCACACTAACATACTAAGTCCTTATTGTCAATATACAACTTCAGATCAGTTTGTGTATCCTTTAAATAGTCGCTCGTTTTCATTTCATCCAGAACAAGATGCTAATGATCCCATCTGGTGTTTTGGTTTTGGTAGAGAGGCGCTTGAGAAAAAGCCCCTGAGGTTCCTGCTTCAGGGTGGGAAGGTCACAGCCTTGTGCCCACAGGGATCTGAGCAGGTGTGGGCTCTGAACATCAAGAGAGCCATACTGAGCATGCTCCAGACCTCCCACTCTGGACGGGTCAGAGAGATTGTGAAAGAGGTAAGGACTCATAAGAAAATTAATTTATGGTTTAAAAGCTTTTTTTTTTTCTACTGTATTTTTATTTATGCTCTATTATGTTATATATGTCTACCTGACCTAATAGTAACAACTTAATTCGTCATGCATCTTGAAAATCTCAACTTATTATAAAAAATAACACTTTAGACCCTGAATTGCAATACAGTGCACCTTGAGCTGGTGCTATATCTGGCCCCACGCCTGGGTTTTTGCCAACTATCGAAGGGTGGACAGATATCCCAGGTAGGCAATTTTAGGAGCTGGGGTTGATAAGATAGATACTCTGTAAAATTCATCTAATTATTCCTTGACGGACCAGCAAGCCACCTTCCCTCGTAAGTGTAGACATCGCTGTTTCTTACAGCCAATCAAAAATGGGATACTGTTGTGATTAGTCTGGGCTTTCCACACCCCTTCTTTTTCTCAACACAGGGCCCACCTCATACTGCTTTTTCAACTATATAAGATATTTTGGTTTGGTGGACAAGACAGACATTTGGGTAGGCCCAAATGTCTTTCCATGCCTAGAGCCAGCCTTGGCCGGACGTAGTAGCCTTTAAAATAATACATTTGAAACATTCTATGTTTATCACCATCCCAGACTGACCTATATGGGACGTGCACAAGTTCCTATGAGCTGAAGGATGGTTTGGTTGTGAAGACCCGGAATCTGCAGCAATGCCTCCAGGACAAAGTGAACGATTTCTGGCCAAATTCTATCCCTCTCAATGTAGACAGGGTAGGTTGCTCTATTGGTGTGTAAGGTAATTTTAATATTGTATTTCACGGCCTAACGGCATTGCATTATTCTCCTTATCAGACAGTAAACGCCAGCCTCAAATGTACCCAGCTCTATGGCACAACCACGATGGAAAAGGTAAACTGCACCGAAACTGTGGTACTGGTGCCCTTACCAGGATCACTGGAGTCAGCCCAGACCAGCACTGTCTCTACCCTGACACTTTTAAGAACCCTGGATGGGATACAAGTAGATTTAGGTAAAGTGAGCAGTCAAAATTTGGCTAACATGGCAAGCATTTGTTTATACAATTAATTTAATATAAAGGAAAAATTAAATATGTTTCATTATCTGTCAGGGTTGGATGACGACAGATATTTGACAAATTTGGAATTTGACATGGAAGCCGTAAAACCAAGCCCAGCAGGACTGCGTCCGGTTCAGGAGATTTCAAACACTGTGAGGAGGCTTTGTGCTCACTCAGCAGACCATCAACAGGTCAGTTCGCAGTTTATTTACCTGCATATAACCTACCTGGAATGCGCTATACAATTCTTTTATATATTCAGCATTTAGCACATTTGACAGCACAATTGTGTGAAGATGGCATTTCATTGAAGTAAGAATTCAAACGCTAAGAATGTTAACCAAATGTAGACATTCTTTGTACCACAGCAATCAGATCTGTTTCTGAGTTTGGCCCTCCAGTTGAGAACTTTGACACCCCAGCATCTGACTGAAGTGTGGCAAGAAGTGTCCTATAAATGCTTTGATAACTGGTCAGTCTTTCACTACTTTCTCACTGTGAAGCTGTGAGCAGATAAAACAAATAATTTAAAAGATTCGGATATTTTCTGTTTTTCCCAATAGGCAGCCTTTAGTAGAAGCACTACCAGCATGTGGATCTGAAGCCTGCATCCAGTTTATAACAAACTTGATCCTCAACACAGAGATTGATCACGATCACATCACTTCCTTCCTTAGTACCATCACATTTATTTCCCATCCCACACCATCAATGATCAGCAATATAAGTGTATGTTTTTATGCTGCAGAGAAAGAATCTTCACTTGTACCATAATATTATTTTATTTAACATTGTCAAAACTTTTTTCTTTCTCAGTCTCTGTTAAAAGTTCCTCTGATTCGTCCGAAAGCTATACTTGCTGTTTCTTCACTTGTCCACCGCTTCTGTCAGAGGGAACGGACTCCGTGTATTCAGATCCCTGAGGTCCAACAGCTTGTACAAGTTCTAAAGGAGGATCTAGGACAGAGCTGTGGAGGGCAAGAAACCTTGCCAATTACAGAGGTACAGTCTTAAGAGCGCTATATACTGAAAGAAGGATAATGGAGATAATGGATTGACTGCTGCCAGTGTTTAATTTTCTTTTTCAGCTACTACATGTTTTGAAAGGAGTGGAGAACATAGGTCTTCCTGAATTCATCCCTCAATTGAAAATTTGTATTAACAACTTTGCGGCACCTACAGAGCTCCGATTAGCTGCTGTACAAGCCTTCAGACACATCCCCTGCCATAGAAAGGTATGTATTTGTTTGCTTTAAACAGGCCTAGTATTTTAGCCCTACGTA
Organism: Sisor rabdophorus; assembly: GCA_026260075.1. Lineage (NCBI taxonomy): Eukaryota > Metazoa > Chordata > Actinopteri > Siluriformes > Sisoridae > Sisor > Sisor rabdophorus. The sequence continues at coordinate 9,622,554 of JAOTQW010000033.1, read as the reverse complement.
TTTTCTTTCAGGTTCTGCCATTTTTAAAAGGGAAATGATCTTATACCTTTGAGGCCACTACATACCTGCTGTTTATTTTGTACCAAACTAATTAGTTTGTCTTACTTTAGCGAGGAGTTCTTGCTTGGGCATATCAACAGCCTCAAGAAGATGTGGAACTCAGGATTGCTGCATATCTGCAGCTCGTGTACTGTCCTGACCAAGAGGTGTTCAGGATCATAAAGGATACCTTACATAATGAGACCTCTACCCAAGGTCAGCATGATACTTTTCTCTGACCAAGCCCAAAATTTAGGCTGCAGTTATTGGTCTTCTATGACCGATAACTTCTATTGTGTGTCTTTTATCTTTTGTTAAATTAAATAATATCAGACAACTATGCATGATTTTTTTTAGTTGGGTCTTTTGTCTGGAGTCATCTTCTCAACATCCTAAAAACAGAGGACCCCTTGAAGAAATTCCTACTAGAGTCACTTCCACATGATATCATAAGTAAAGACTTTGAGGCTGAACCATGGAAGTATTCATCACACATGGACTTTACAATTGATACTGGTATGTTATGGTCCCATCTGTAGGATATTTGATTGTAGTTTATGCAGCAATCCTCCTTTTTGTGTTTAAAAAGGACCAGCCATCTTAAATATGGAAGGAGCTTTGGTTTTCTCTCCGAAGTCCTTTTTGCCACGATCTGCAATGACCAATCTGTCAGCTTACATCTTGGGCAGATCATTTAATATTTTAGAGGTAGCAAAAATATATATTTTCTGAATATTTTACCATAGAGTTGTAGCGATAAAGCACTGAAAAAGCCATGAATTTGTATGATGTTGTCAGGTTTCTTTAAGAATGGAAAATGCAGAACCTTTTCTTTGGAGCATGTTTGAAGGTCAGCAAGCTTCCACTAATAAAAGTCTACATGGGAAGAAAAAGCAGATAAGACATGAAGACAGGTGGTCTAACCAGAAGGAAAGTGCAAATTACAATGGAAATTGCAAGTCCAATATCTTGGGTTCTTTCAAAGCTAAGGTAAGAGATCAGAGTGTGGTGATTTTTTTTTTTTTTTTTAATTCACCTTAGGAATGACTCGGTTTTTGGTTTAAGTTTACAGAACCGAGAAAGCCTCACAAGGAGTTTCAGTGCTGGATTAATGTAAAGATGTTTGGTAAAGATCTCACCTTCATGACCTGTGATGAACTGTTTGGCAAATTAAGAGAGCTGTCTCTTAGTGTAGCTGGCTTCACCATGAAGCTTCTTAAGGTACCTGAATACCTGTACACAAGTGTTTACATTTTAATATCATACATAATTTTGAACAGGATCTTCTGTATTCTAGGGTCAGGAGGTTAAGGTTAACCACAGGGCAATTGTACTGGCAGAAGAATTAGTCTTACCTTCACTTTCAGGGTTGCCCATCAAAATGAGCATCAACATGTCCTCTTTTTACTCGCTCTGGGTAAAGGGTAATGCCAACTTTAAAGACTGGTCCCAGTTCTCACTGGCTGGTTATGTAAAACCAAAGTATGTATTCAGTCTTTATAGGTAGTAGATTATGTTCCCAGTTAGTTTTTGATTTGATTGTTATTTCTTTTGTTTTTACAACAAGGACATTTGTTGGCATCTCAGCAAGAATAGGAGTGGATGGAGCTTTTGGTCGTGTTGGACTGGAGTGGGTCACCCAATTCAAAACAGCCACCACTATGGATGGAGGCATCTATGTGCACAATGGACAAAGTCTTAAGATGGTTCTCAACACACCCGATGATGCTATTGACATTTTCGTGTTTAGGTATGAAAGTTTCTTTTAAAAAATGTGAATATTTTAATGTTTAAAATTTATATTAGACCATTAAGCCTTTCCTTAAACAGTTTTAGAATGTATCGTGTTGGTGGAGAAAGTAAGGAAGAACTCACACCAAGAAACCTCAAAGAGAAAACTACCTGTTCTCCTAAAACATGTATGTCACAATTCTACACAAATCGTCAACTTGAATTTTAAAAAGATTAATGTAGCTGTTTTTTCTTTGTCAAGGGTCAAAGATGCTTGGATGGCAATTATGCACTGATGTCACCTACCCTGTACTGCTATTGGGAAAAGGTTTCCCACCTTCTGGCCCAATAATCTTCAGTGTTAGGCTTCAAAAGTTAGACAGAGTCCTTCAAAAATACCTTTTAGAAGCAGCATATGCTTTTGTTCCTCAGGTAGAAATATTTATTGCTGCTGATTCAATTGAATATTTTCTGTAATATTTTACATGTAATTGCCTTTATTGTCTTATTCATGTAATTGCCTTTATTGCCTTATTCATTTACCAGAAAAACTCATGGATCCCAGGAGCCAATCTGCTTATCTTTCTTGGAACCCCACAATCTTCCGTTCCAAGAGATATGTCTTTGGATTTTAGTCTCAATCCTCGAAGACTGATCCTTAAGATTGTTCACCCACTGAAATCCATCCTTTTTCAAGGTTTCTAATACGATTGAAATAATATAATTGTGGTGTAAACTGTGTACAATGGTTCTTCCAGGATGCTCACATTTCTTATCTTATATTCTTTCCCAACAGGGCAATTTGATGAAATAAATGGTCAAAGATCAGGAAAAGTTGAAATACTAATAGATGACAAATATCATTATTACCTAAAGGTGAGAAATAATGCTGAAAAATGTCCCTGTTTTTATTAAAAATGTAACCTACTGTAGATGATATTGAATCAGTTATTCCTCCTGTACTTTAGGGACTGATGGAGACTTTGAGTCTTTTGTCAGACAAGAGAACGCAATACCAGCTGGAGGCCAAGTTTGTACCAAATGGACAGCCAGCCATAATGATTGCTAATGTTACACATGGACAAAACAGGAAGATCAATGTCTCTGCCAAGTTGAGAAATATCTTTATCAAAGATGCTTCCTTTTCAGGCAAGACCATTATTTTTATTTAGCATCTGTATGCACACATAATGGTTGTCTATGTATGTCTAAGGAATCAATCTCTGTGATTCCAATAATTTTTCAAGCAAAGTATATAATGGATCAAAAGTTCTATTTGACTTCATCCACAGTGCAGGTGGAGCGAAGGCAGGATGAAGCCAAGTTGCAGTATTCATTGGATGCTGGGCTCTTGTTGCCTTACTTACTTAGCACCAGAATCCTTGGACTAATTGAAAACAGGGGGTTGGAGTGGACCTCTGGTTTAAGAATTAGATATGGCGTGCAAGGTTAGAGATCTTCCAGAGTTGCTGCTTAAAACAAATTTAAAAAGTTAATTGAATGGTTTTATGTTTTTTTCAGAGGATTCAGATAACATGCAAGAGTGCCACATGTCTCAGAACCTGAGACATGAGGTAAAAACAGTTGAGAGTCACTACAGCACGACACTAGAGCATGAGCTTCAGTGTTCCCACGTCACATTCTTCAACCACAAGGTAATAGTGTTTTTGTAATTTAATAAAGAACTGTAGATAACTGATCATATTTTGACTGTATTGTTGTGATCTAAAGATTCAATTGCAACATCAAAAAAGCCCTGTCCATATCCAGTCTTCACTTGATCTAAGCTATGGCAATCACTGGAACCAAGGCAGCAACAAACAAAGATTTCTCTTGAGTCAATCCATCAGAAACCAGTCTGGAGAGGGTCATAACAACTACGCTGTAGAGGTGATGCCTTTTTATACTTATACTATTTTATGCGCTGCATTTTTGTTAGTTACTCATAGTTAGTTGCTAAACACAAAATATAATTATATAATAATTTATATCACCTTTGTACAAATTAATGGGTCTATTCCAGACTCTTTCGATTTATAGGATATTTGGATCCACTGCAACTCTGGCCAGAATAAATAAATTGATTTTTTTTTTTGTTAACAGTATATACTTTTATTTTGAGGCATATAAAGCTGGCTAAATGAAACTTTTCATTTCAGTTTAGCTTACGAGTCCCTGAAAAAGGACTGAATTGCAGGACTCAGTTCCTATATTCCCACCAAAAAAGAAGGCAGTCTGAGATGAGTACCCACTTAAAGGTCAATTATAATGATCAGATTCCCCTAGTTGCTGGACTACATTGGAAAGATATGTCTGCAAAAGCTTCGTTACAAAAATGGGAAGGTACTGGTACATTTTTAATATACCTTGTGTGGGTTTACTCTGGGTACTTCAGTTTTCTCCCACATTCCAAAAGCATGTACATTAGCTGAATTGGTGACACTAAATTGCCCATAGGAGTGAGTGTGAGTGTGTGTGATTGTTTTTGTATGTGTGCCCTTGCGAAGTGCTAGTGACCTGTCCAGGGTGTACTCCAGGACTTTTGCCCTATGTGCTGGGATAGGCTCCAGCAGACGCACGTCTGAGTGAATGAATCAGTGAATAAAAATTCGATTGCATTATATGTATATTCTTGTAACATTCTGTATGCAAATAGTTGGAGGTTTTGGCTAATATGTCAGATTTCATCTACATTCTGTCAAAATCTATTGATTGTAATCATATAACCAGCTTATCTTCTTCACTTTGTCTAACTGAAGGGTCCTTAAACATGGACACACCTTGGCTTTATGTCTACATGGCTCATAGATTAACTCAACTCCAGCATGGCACATCCCAATTCACTTCTGAGATAACAACTCGCAAGATGGTTAACATTCACAGTCTAATGCTAGATGGCCTCTTGAGAGAACGGGGCAGAGACAGAGAGGGGCACTTATATATATATACACCAAAAGTCTCCTATCTGAAGGTATTCACGTGTTCTGATAAATGACAAAACTTTTCATATATTATACGGATAATCCCAAGAGATGACCACTTGTATGGCTTTGCTTTGCTTCAGGTTGATGGCTTCATCATAGTGGGGAAACGTAAAGTTAATGCCTCATGTTTTATCAGCACAGCTTGGATGCCAACCTTAAGAGGTGAGATTTCACTAGGCAATGGAAAAGAATTAAAGACTCTGGACATGAGCACCAGCTATGGCAAGGAGAATCTGAACATCTCTGCAAGTCTCAACATTGTGGATAAGGTATAGGATCGGGTCCAAGGCCATGATTACTAAGATACCCAAGTATTGACATCTAAGGTTGTGCTTTGATGTTACAGAAGCTTAAGAAGAAATTCTTAATGATGACTATATATCTGTCAGACCTAAACAATTCTTATTTTGAGCTGGAAATTGGTGGTAAGATGGAAGAGATGAGAAAGGACGTGGACTTGTATCAAAAACGTTGGCTTCTGCACTTTAGGTCTGTCATTTTCTGTTATTTTATGATGCAATTATTTAATTCTAAGGTCAAGGTGTTATTCAAGCAGCTATTTATGTCTGTGTTGATTTTAACAGGCAGCCATTTAAGTTCCTACCACAAAGTCTACACCTTCAGAAGACATTTACTATTGATCTGTATAAAGGAATCTACCTTTTTGAGTCAAAGCTGCTACTGAGTGAAAACAGAAAAGCTATCCATGTGCTTAAACTGGGATTTCAACCACAGTTGCTTCAACCATATGTATGTTCTTTCTGCCCATCCTTCACAACATGCTGGTTAATAATTGATATATTTGACTTGTAGCCAAAGCATCATTCAAATTATCATTTTAAATTAAGACATTGTTCTTCTTCTTAGGTGTGTTCTTCCCTAATAAATTCCTTTAACTTGGAAAATGTTCCTCAAGACTTGGAGATTTGCATTAGCATCTACAAAAATCAGGTGGGCTGAAAGAAGCAATTTCATTCTAACATCTGTGCTAGAAATACACAGATGCTTTACACACCATAATGTCTACTGTTTTTAGACTATACAGGTACTGCAGGGTAGGATGCTAGTTGCTAAAAAAGAGAAGGTTCTGGTTCTTGGTCAGGTCCAACTTTATGGTGAAGCTTCATCTCAGCAAGGTGTTGCAATCAAAGTCAATCTCACTCAGTTGCTACAGGTAAAAAATATGCTGTATTTTTTCTGTCCTTTCATATGTCAGCTAATATAAAAGCAGGTAATTTTTGCTAGCTATTCATATTGTAGTGTAAAGAACTACAGTCTACTACTGTCCAAATCTTTAATTTAAAAACAATAACTTTTGTTGACAAAGTTAACAATGAAATCTGGACAAATCCATGTGCTTCAGAATAGTTGCACATGTCACTTGTTAAATTTTTTCCTATGTAATAGGGTTAATATGCCCAGTTACTGTTGTGTTTAATACGTTTTCCTTACAGGTAAAACTTCCCACCATGATTACTTTTGATGGTGATGTGATAAGAAGTTACAGGACAAATAAAGACTTTAAATACACCGCTGAAGGAAGCATTCTCATCGATGATAAGGATTATGATGTAAAAAACTTCTAGCTTTTCTAGCTAATTTAATAATCCAATAATATTCTTATTGAATTATTTATACATAGGTAAATATGTGCTATATTTCAGGCACATGTAGCACTAGAGAAGACTCCTTCTGGGAATTTTAGTGGCTCTGTTCACCTGCAGTCTGACGGGAGGATAAATGCTATGCTAGATATTTTTCTAGCAAATGCTATACGAAAGAGCCTTCACGCAACTGACTTTAGTCTGGGATTTCAGCAGACTTTATTTCCGCTGATTATACCAGACTTTTACCTTCATCTTTGTGCAAACTCTTCTTCAGACAGGTGATTATTGTACATTATAATTTTTTATCACTATATACCCCTTGCTTATTATGTTTGTTGTTCTTTCAGCTTCTTTGCCATGTGTGCACTGAGAAAGAGTGATGAGATGTTTCAGGCTCAGCTAAAAACAGCTTTAAAGCGAAACCCTGGCCTTCACTTGTCTCTATTTGGGAATTTGAACATGTCACACTCTGGTGTTTCAGCCTTACCGAATGTCTCTAGCTTATCGGGACTGCTGGAACAAGCACCAGGAGCCATTGAGGGTATGCCACAATAATTATGACACGCAATTTGTTTTTGAAAAATGTCCCTATGGGATGTGTCGTTACAGTGAAATAATCCACTATCAAAGTGGTAATTCATCACATAATTTTATCACTTTTTTATACCTTCTGTTAATTTCTGTAGGACATCTGATGTTTAAAGCAGACCGTACTGCTTATCGTGTGAAGATGAGACATGAGAACTCTAGCGGTAAAAAGGAAGTAAATGGGTCTGAAAGTGCCTGGATTTGTATCCTGGGTCAGGAGAAGTCACTCTGTGTGAACATTAGTAGGATCCTTATCCAGCCTGGACAGAATGCTCTTCAAGTTCATCTAGCTCACTCCTTTCCTTGGCTACAATCAGCAGGTACTCTTACATTCTTTTTGCTTGCTATTTCATTGGGTTGTACATGTATTTATTAGTTTTATGGTGCTAACGTTGATGGTCCACTGTGGCCAAGGGCAAACTTGATGAAAAGGAAAAAATTTCAGAGTGTACAAAATCTTATTTTTCTGCTTATTTTCTGCAATTCTTTTGGTGCAGGAATTCCGTTTAACACTAGTGCCATAGTGGATGTAAAGCACAGTGAAAGTGGTCTATCTGCTCAGCTTGCTTTTCATGCTGAAGCCCAAGGGCTGAAGCTTACTATACAAAAAGGACTGCACAACTCTACGGAAAATTCCAGGCACTTAATGGTTAGTGTCTCACCACCCCCTTGCAATTCCAGTGGTTTCCAATATATTTCTTTTCAATATGGTTAATTTTAAGGTTCACAGAGGTTTTAAATAATGTTTAACATTGATCATTTGTTAACAGCATGGTTCTTCACAGAACCCGTGTGCTCTGGTTCAGCTGTTTCACTTGTTATTTAAAGGAAATGCCTCTGATTCCATGTTCATCCCCTACAAAGAAGACAAACTGAGCAGACATTCGGCTTGTTTTAACAGGTGAACTGCATGGGGAGGATTGGCTTAGATCACCTGCTGAGCTACTGCTACTTGGAGGCTCAGGATCAGTCGCTGCGGGTGTGTACTCTTTTTTTGTGCAGATTTGAGAACCTTTGTGTGTACTGTTGCATTATGTGCGTATGACTACATTAACTTGTAACATTCTGTTAATAGATGGAGGTTCTGGCTAATTTGTCAGATATCATCTACATTCTGCCAGAAAACCAGGGAACCCTGTCACTGCTGCTTAAAATCCTTGGTCATCACCGAACACCCAGGTTTAGTTCAATCTCATGATAAAAACAAAAATTATAATCCTGAAACATTCTTATTGTTTCCTTAACTTTCATTTTAGCACTGGTCTGATGGCTAATATAAGACACAATATCTCTTCTCTACAACCTTATATCCCATTTGAGTTGGACACTAAATTACAGGTACAGCAACACATGGAATCTATTATTCCAAATTATAACTCTTAAAGTCTGTCTGAGTGAATTCTTCCATTCATTCATTAATTCATGGTCACTGGGGTCTGCTTAAGCCTTTTTAATTTTACATAGGGCGAGAGGCAAGGGTACACCCTGGACAGGTTGTCAGTCTATTGCAGGGCCACACATAGGCAAACAACCAGACACACAGTCTGAAAGTGAATATAATTTAAAAAGACTATTAACAGTGCACAGTGCTTGTTCAATAGTCTAATCCCAACAGAAAAGCCCAACACCAATGTCACTAACTTTGACCCTGGTACTCCCAGCAAAGGTTCCTTTCGTTGAACCCGGAGCTTGTAAGCTTAAAAAGCAAACAAAATAAAATAAAAAAACTACAAATAAAAGTAAAAGCCAGTGGCGCAAATAGAGAATTGGGGGCATTTGCTCACATTTGTCAGTTAAATGGTGGCATTCAACACCAGCTGAAGGTGTCTAAGGGACAACTGTGAGATAATGGGCAATACAATAATCCAACTGCTAAACAGATTTCTCAAGATCAGAGCAATTTCAAAGATGGTTTGACCTTTGCTAAAAAAAAGCCGGAAAAATTACTTTCAATTTCAGTCTACTATTTAAGTCATATCAAGATGTTTGACATACTCTTCAGATATAATGCATTCAGTCTTTTTCATGTTGAAATAAAAATGTGCTTTAACCATAGTTTAAAATCAATCATGCAATCAGTTTTTGGCCCAACTGCATCAGTATTTTTAATAAATAAGAATGTGCAAATCCTCCGATTTCTTCTTTTGCTGTTTTTAAATGTAAGTGGGAGACTAGATTTCTTACTTTTTAGTTCATTGTAGAGCATTCGCTTTTGTTAATGCCTAGCGAAGACTTGTAGATATCTATGCTTTTGTTTTTATACAGCTCAATCGAACAGCTTCGTCAGTTAAGGCAGCAGCTGAGCTAGCAATAAACACCCATGTGATGCGTTTTAAAGCACAGGCCTCACATACAAAGCTTGGATTCAAGCAAGTGTTTGAGCTTTACCACTCTTTACCTCAGGTACCAACAGAATTCTCTAACATTGATATTGTTCAGTGTGAATACTCTTATCAGATTTGTGAGTTTAACACTGTTACAAAAAACCTGTAATCATGTAGAAATGACTACAAGTCTATGTGATCATGTCTATGTGTAAAATATTTATCTTTTTTATTTCAGCTGATGTTTGTTCCCAAAAGTCTTTTAGTAAAAACAGGCTATGTTCTGCGCAACGAATCACATGTCCTCAGACACCACACACAGTGGATGGATGAAAACTCTCCTGAACCTACACGGATAGAGCAGGGGAACTCCAGACAGCTAGGTAGCAAAGCCACCAATTAATTGAAATTAATACAATTCTACAGTCATTGAAAAATCAGGACAGCACAGAATCATTTTTTATTCCATCAATGTGTTTTTTTCTTAGAGGAATTCGGGCCTCAGTCTCGTGGATGGGAGATGGAAGTGAGGCTTGAAAATGAAACTCAGAGCAAACGGGCCAACATCATTATTGACTGGGATCTGGCTGGATCACAGAATCAGGTAGGAGGGTGGACTAAAAATGACAGCTTGAATGTTTTTCTGAATTATGTATTTCTACAGTGAGCTCAAGCACAAGTGGCAGTTGTATGAAATTTACTTTGTGTGTGTGTGTGTCTGTGTGTCTATGTGCAGATACTTGCCACAGGTTCCTGGAATTCTGAAGGTAAACAAACAAAGGCTGTACTCGAGCTTAAGCAACCTTTTACCTCCACTCTTACACACTTACACATTCAAGCGTTGTCACATAACCACTTACAAGGACATGGCAAGAACAATCAGGTAAATGGCAAATATGTATTTATGTATATATTTATATGCAGAATATCCTTTACCCAAACATTGAGGAAAAAACATTTAAAAAATATCATTTGGTCAATAGCTCCATCTGTCCTGGGATCATGGGATACCCATGAACGTCTCGGTGACAGTTAATAACCAGAGCCATGAGGACTTCAGCATGTCACAAGCGTGTGTTTTTGTCTCACCTGGACAGGTAAATTATATTTTCTGACTGTCATAAATATCATGTCAAGTTTTTAAGTCTTAGTTTCCACTAGAGGGCGCTAATTTTCTAACTTTTATGTCATCTGAAAGTTTCAAGAACAAAATAGTGTATCTAAATGATATGTATCTGGGAAGGGGTGGCCTAGTATCTGGGAAGGGGTGGCCTAGTGGTTAAGGTGTTGGACTAATATCAGAAAGACCGGGTTCAATTCCAGCGAGGGTTCAGCACCACCAAGCCACCACTGTGGGTTCCTGAGCAAGGCCCTTAACCCTCAATTGCTCTGGATAAGAGCGTCTGACAAATGCTGTAAATGTATAGATCTCTATGACAATTAATTATTTTACATTAAAATAAATGTAAATTTATCCATAAACCTATCAGCCAACTGCTTTTTTTTTACAAAAATAGGTAAAATAGTACTGCAAACAACAACAATAATAATAATTATAATAATGTATGAAAAATGTAAGTTGAAATTAAAATAGTCAAGAATATAAAATCACATTTTTAAAGTAAAATGATAATCACTTTTTTATACTCAAGTAAAAGTATAAAATTTATATTTAGTTATTTTATTATTCATACTGTTTTTTAAATGATCTATAATCTAAAATTAATGTCTCTTAGATTTTTATCTGAAAGTTTTCATTTGCATACAATTTGATATTGTCTTTTTTTTATTTTCTTCAAATCAGAAAGACACAGTCACTAAAATAAACACTTTCAAATCCGAATTTAAACCGTACAATTCCCTTAAGTCTGTTATTGTTACAGCACAATCAAAAAGCAATATAAATCCTATTTGTGATGGACTAGATCCTGCAGGTATGGGATTTTCAGTAATAACAACATAATAAAAAGAATGAAATGGTTTTATTTCAGAGCCTGAAACTGGATTTGACCAACAAAAATAATCCTGACCGATTTTGACCCTAAATTAATAAATAATGGAAATAAAACATGGATTTAACCAAACTATTTACTATATTTACTGACTGCAGAATCGGTAAACAATGTATTTCAGATGCAGTCAGTTCTTCCTGTGGTGGAGGCCCACGGCTGCACCTCAATCTCACAGGAAGAAAAATTCTTCTCTCAAAGTGCGGAACTCAAGTGGGGCAACAGGAGACTTATGCAAAGCATGAAATATCAGGTACAAAAATCTAAACAATAACACAAAATTTTATTTGTAAATAATTGTTTTAAGTTATAATATTTATTGGAGTTTTTATTGAAATTCAAACACTAAAATTTGATTTACAATTTAAACATTGAGGTAAAATTTTTTGTTTATTTCAGTCATTCATCTAATTGCATGGGCTGTAAACAATTGCATTCAAATGATTACAAATAAAGTATTATTTCATTAGTAACATTTGATTTATAATTAAATATCCAAGCTTCTATAGATTCAATTATAATATTTAAATAAACATACCATATTCAACATAACATAAAATGCTTCATGTCATGTTGTGAATTTAAACACTTAAAGCTTTTTTTTTTCAATTTTTTTATTACACACATAAACTAACAAATGCAAACCGAAGGTCCAGATCAAAACCCAGACATTTGGATTTAAACCCGGACTGAGAGTTAAGTGCAAACATACAGAAATTTAAAAGAGTTATAACGTAAGCTGTGTGTGTATGTGTGTGTGCTCTATTAAACAGAAATCTGACAAAGGAATGCACACTGTCCAGATGGAAACTTCAGCCGAGAACATCTCGCCTGGCCCATGCTCTTCTCATACATTCCTGGCTCAAATACACTCTAACCTCAAAGATGTCCTGGAACACCAGCTTCTTCTGGGGCTCTGTCCTCCACAGCCAGTAAGTACACACGTGTTTCACAAACTTGAGTGTGTTGTATGAACTTGATGTTATTTTCATCATGACTGTGTTTAAAAAGCAAGAACTCCACACCTGTATGCTAATAAACTTAACCCTTTGGTAACACTTTAAGGTTTATAATAAAATAAGAATAATAATAATGATCAGAAAAAGAAGAAGAAAAAGAAATTGTCCGTTTAGTAAGAAAAAAGGGCCCCAGAAGAGGTCTTTCTGTATAGAGTTTTCATGTTCTCCATGCTCTCCTTCACTTTCAGTGTAGGACAACTGCCCATGAATCGAACCTAGGGCCTTCTTGCTATGAGGCAGTAGTGCTAACCACTACGCCACCGCACTGCCTCTCACTTAACATAAACCTCACTAAACATTCATTCATTCATTCATCCTTTATACCCGCTTACTTCCTAACTTGGATCCACAGGGGTCTGCTTATTAAACAGCCACAACAAGACAGGGCCAGACAGCAATATAAATGGCATATATATATATATATATATATATATACAACTAAACAAGGGCAAGACATATCTGAACTTGTAACGTACAATAAGGGCACTAGGACCTAGGAAACAAAAGGACAAGACGTGAACGGGAAAAAAACAAACATGAACTAGAACAAGCTAGACCAAAACAAAACAAGAACACTTGAACAAGACAACATTAAACACAAGAACACAAGAACATGAACAAAAAAAATCAAACAATAATACAAGACAAACAAAACCCAAAACCTGGAATTTAGGTTGTTTTTCTTCCTCTGCTCTTCTTTTCGTCCTTTTTTTCTCTGAAAAGATACTGCTTGGATGCCATTTAATTGCAAACTAAAAATAACATTTATGTGCATTGCACATTCAGTAGCCCCTTGATTCACAAACAGAATTACAGTACCGTACAGACCGTAAAAAAAATTGGGTACTCATTTTACACAGATAATTTATTCATTCATCTCGTATAACTGCTTATTTCCTAGCTTAGGGTCACGTGGGTCAAGATGGCAGTCTCCATAGCGACTCGGATGACTCGGGAGATGAGCGATTGCCCACATTTTTTTACATTTTGGCTGTTTCAAAAATGAGTTAATAAACCCAGCAGCATTTTAATATCTATTTTTTGTTCATAAATCAATTTGTTTGTCAAAGTCCTGTATTAGAAAGACAGATTTATATAGCAACCAGTCTACAACGCTATATTACTGAAGACTTCTTCAAGGACCGTTTTTGTTATGGCATTTTAGTTCACCCAGTAGCCTATCAGGGGGGAGGTTATGCAAAAAGTGTGTGCTTCTTTGTATGTTTTTAATCATTTCTGCTTTTATTTATACTGTTGTTTTGTATTTATCATAGTTTTCAGTTATTAGTAATGTATGAGTTATACAGAGCTATCTTTTTAATGAGGTTATATTTTTTTTCCCATCACTGTCGTTGTGAATTATTTCGCGTTTAATGGTCTGAGCATTCGCATAGGAAAGTTGAAATGAAATATACTACAACAATGCCTTCCAAGAAAGGCAGACCCTAGGAGATCGCTTGTATTGTCTGTTGGATAGGCCAGTGCTAGCTCCAGCAGACCCCCATGACCCTGAATTACTTACTTACTGCATACTTATTACCTACATACCATTATTGTAAAGTGTTGCCAACTTTTCTTTGTGAGTGTGGTGAAAGACAAAATATTTATTGGTACCACATTGCCAATTTGTTTGATGCCAGCTTGCAAACCTTTTAATCAACCTCATGTCATAATTTATCACAAGCAGCTATAAACAGATGATTCTTTGCAGCCGTGTTTTATTTTTTCCTCTCAAAATTTCCCCATGTCTACAAATATACTGTAGATCGTTTAGTCTCTTTCAACAAAAAGCTATTGATAAAAACACTGTGACTTTGCTGTCACAATAGAAACAATAACATGAATCAACAGCCAAATATAATCTATTGTCCCTAATCTGTATATATATATCTTCTTCTTCTTCTCCTTTCGGCTGCTCCCATTTAGGGGTCGCCACAG
>JAOTQW010000033.1:9564882-9581347 GCA_026260075.1 Sisor rabdophorus | reverse complement strand
CCAGGACCTTCTTGCTGTGAGGCAACGGTGCTAACCACTGCGCCACCGCACCGCCCCAAAAAGAATCAACTTAATTTTATTCCTAGTTGCTTCTAGTTGCATTCTGATTCCTTCTGATGAATTCAAAGCTTCTTTATCAGTATTTTTACTTGATCAAAGCCTTAATGAAATCAAAATCAAGTTTAATAACATGCAAAGTTAATGTCATCTCGACAAACTTTGGTTACACTACTACTAAAAAAAATGCATATTTTAGTGAGTAAATTAATAAATATACTACGAAATAGATACATTTTACATTACGTATTTTAATTAAAGGTGATAAAAATATATACGAACGTGAATTATAAAAGTAGCTTTTAAAAGTTGTCCACTGGAAATAAACTATAATTTTTTAAGGAAAATTATACCTGATAAAATATTGACGTTATGACAATCATTTGACGTTTAAACTCGGCGGAGACCCCGTAGCGGCTTTATCACACCCATGCACTGCGGCAATATCGCTGCGCTTCGTCATATAGTTCAGGCACATCAAAGAAGACCGTGTATTTTAGTTTAAATAAATAGATCTTAACAGTATTATTTTGTGGCAATAAAACGTATTTTTACAAATCTACTAAACCCCCTCGCATGTCTCTGTGTTGGTTTTCTTTTTGCTCTGAACTAATTTCTAGCTGCACGCGGCTCCGTAATGAAATAGTTCCGGTTAAATAAAACTCGACTGAGATTCACCCGCTCTTCCTTTCCGAGTGAATGCCGAACTCGACAACGGATCATGTCTAGCGGTTCTGCTGATTATCACAGGTGCGTGTTGCTTTAATCGGGCTTGGATCATAACGTCTAAATAGGCACGTCTGCCTTATTGCGATTCAAAAAAAAAATAAGATCATGGTGAAGGCGAGGGTTCCCCTCACCACCTTATGGTGTTTGTTAGCGAGGCCGCGCGTTCTATTTCTTGGCCTACATACCACCCGTAGCTAGTTTGCACGCGTCCTAGTTCACTCTAGATAAGTAGCTGGGGTAGTTAATTTAGATTACCTAATGGTCTCTAGTTAGTAATTATCTATTTTTTTGCAGCATGAATGTAATGTTTTAGATGTATGTATAATATATAATGTGTGTGTTAGTATAAAGCGTATACATTAGTGTCACGCCCGCTTTCGCACACACTCTGAGGCCTGTAGTTAGTATGCTAATGCTGGATGTGTGTCGTTGGCAGTCTGTAAAAAATAAATTATAGCTCTAAGTTTGATTTATCATTTTTATTAGCGAACAAACGTCCAACCTTTACAGGAACGGCGAAATTACAAATCAGCGCTGGTTTCATCAGCGATTATTTAGGGCCTTGATCATAAACTCCGCCGTATTTGGGCATATAGTGCACTACGAAGGGCGCCATTATTATTTTGGTCCCCAGTGGAACGTATCGGCGAGTGTAGGGTGCAAGTGGTGCATTTAGGATCGAGCCCGGTAAGAGCATCCACGTTTATTAGTTAGTTCCACGTGGACGTTCAGAAAGTCAGTTCAAATATTTTGCATGCAGTATTCAAAGTTGCAGTTCAGCATTATGATGTTTTTCAATGTAGCTCCAGAGACCGAGACCATGGAGGGCCAGAGGGTATGGAGCCTGATGGCGTCATTGAGGTAACTTCCTTTTTTTTTTACTGCTACTAATGTTGTAGAGTTTAACTATTTCGTAACCCACATTAGAGAATTTCACAAGTTGGTTTGCAACAAACAAATTCTAACAGTCTGTTGATTGACGGTCAGTAAATGATTGATGAATCAACAGAAATGTGATGAAATTCTGGAAATTCTGCCAGCTTTCCAAACTCAGTAACTTGTCATTCTTTTATTCACTTAAAAGAATGCAGACATACTTGGTTGTCACCCAAACGTGCGCTGTTCAAATGTATTCTAGTCTTGCAGTACAGCGCCACACTGGCTAAATAATGCTATTGCAAGCATGTGCGTTATTACTCGGGACAGGGGTGTTAAACTCGGAGCTTCTTTTGGGGGGGGGGACTCTTCTAAAAGACATTAGTAGGATCAGGTCTATTTAATTAGTTAAACCTGCTGGAATAAAGTTTAACACCCCTGACCCAAGCTGTCATAATGCATCGGTTCCCAATACTGTTGTGCAGACAGTCTTGTTTAATATTGGCTGTTTTTTTTTTAAGAGCTGCACTAAAATTAATAATAATGGAAAATGTATGATGGGCTCTCCCTTTAGCCATTGTCAGTGTGATGCTTCCCTCAGTATTTCATTCCGAATGCACGTTCTGTTAGGTTGCCTATGACCTATATGTATGCTTTATTCCTCTTGGGTTCTATCGTAAATTTAATTAAAAAGACTAAATATTTTATGACCAAACTGAACACAAGAAATTTTACAGAAATACACACCAGAGTAATACAAGTGTTTAAATGTACAGGGTAGCTGTAAATAGTTTGTCTGAAGTGTCAGTTTTCCTATGCTCAATTTCAGATGTCTAAAATATTTCAATAAAGTTATCGTAAAAACGGATTAAGGTACCATTTATGATCATTAGAAAAGGAGATTTTTCCCTGTGGCTAGTTAAAATGAAGTCCAATTGAGATTCGAGTTCTGGGTATTATTATTTAAATATATTAAAATCTGCATGCACTAATCTAAAACCCACAAGAGCGTTCATTTAGTGCAACCATCTGGATATCTGAAACATGGTCTTTGATCACAGGTTTATCCTGAGCATGTTGGAGAATTATTAGTCTGGTGAAAAGTCACATTTTGGAAACCGTTTATTGTAAATTGTGCTTTTAAAGAAATGCTGCTGTCAGATCTGCCAAAAGCATCTACTTATATTAATGACTGCACCAGTTAATGCTGGAACATCTGGATTGGTTTTACAGAGCAACTGGAACGAGATCACGGACAACTTTGATGACATGAATTTGAAGGAGACGCTTCTTCGAGGAATTTATGCTTATGGTTTTGAGAAGCCGTCAGCTATTCAGCAGCGAGCAATTATTCCTTGCATCAAAGGTAATTATTTTTCTTTAAAAGGGGAAAAAAAGATTGCTGTCAATTTTTTTTTTTTTTTTTTTAATGGTTGTCTCTTCCCCAAAAAAACCTTTTACAGGATATGATGTCATTGCTCAAGCACAGTCAGGCACAGGCAAAACAGCCACGTTTGCCATCTCCATCCTGCAGCAGTTGGAGATTGAGCAGAAAGAGACCCAGGCTCTGGTCCTGGCGCCGACCCGTGAGCTTGCTCAGCAGGTATGCTGTACCTGAGGTCATGATAAACTTAGGTGTGTCTCAGACCAAGGCGGCATATTTGGGGCCCAACCAAAGGTACAATTTTGCTCTTCTTCCTGCAAATGTAACTGGAGTTTTTCTTCTTTTTGGATTGATTGTTCAGCAGGAAGAGTTTTTTTAATGTTTGTAAGGTTAAACAGTAGAAACTTCTGAATTTGCTTATAGGCTCATATTTGAAATCTGTCTCCTGGGACTTGATTTTAAATACTGTATTAAAAATATATTTTCACACAACCTACACATTTAAAGGTATTTGAGTTTGTCCAGGAAACCTTTTGGGACATTTTCTTGATGTTTTTGACCAGTTCAGCAAAAGAAATCTGAGCACTGCTGAATTTCTACCCAATGTTTCGCCTTATTTAGGTTTTTTTTTTTTTTGTGCCTGCACAGATTCAGAAGGTCATCTTGGCCTTGGGCGACTACATGGGTGCGTCGTGCCATGCCTGCATCGGAGGCACAAATGTTCGCAACGAGATGCAGAAGCTTCAGGCAGAAGCACCGCACATTGTCGTGGGGACTCCGGGGCGTGTATTTGACATGCTGAACAGGCGGTTTCTCTGTAAGTTCTTATTTTATCAGTAAACAACCTGCTTGTTGGAATTGAGTATGAAATGATGGTATACCATCTTTCGGGACTGACACATCATGGAGATGCTTTTTGACTTTACTGATCATATCTCTGTCCATATCTCTGCTTGTTGAATATTTATTAAATTTTTTTAAAGATGTGATTTATATTTCCTCCCCTCTCTCTCTGCCCAACTTTTTCAAGCTCCTAAATGGATCAAGATGTTTGTCTTGGATGAAGCAGATGAAATGCTGAGTCGTGGTTTTAAGGATCAGATCTATGAGATCTTCCAGAAACTAAGCACAAACATTCAAGTAAGTTGGGATCTAGGAGTCCAGATCATGTGTATGACTGTCCACACTATTTTCCGGGTAGTACATTTGGTTTTTGTCCTGTCCCTTCCATCCAAAAGAACTGTGCTTAAATTACAGAATCCAGGTCTCCTGGTTTATGTAATAATGCTAGCAGAGTGAACGCATGGAAGAAGACAAATGTGCCCTGTGCCGAAAATGAAATGCGGTCGGACCTCTTTCTTAATGTCCGGTGACCTTTGTTTCAAGGTTCAGTGCAACAGTTTTCTTTTTGTCCTTCATAGCGGTAGTGGAGCATCTTGATGGACTTGTTTCGATTTTGAAATTTATTTGTTAATTTTTAAGGAGCAATTTTAATTGCCATAATAGAAAATAATGAACATGGGCACCCCTTTGTGTGTAATTGCCATTGCAGAAAAAAAGCATGGGGAGTAGAAGAGTAAAGGAACCCACACAGGAAGTAACCTTGCATCTTGGTTGGTTTGCGTTTAGGTGGTGCTCCTTTCGGCCACAATGCCCGCCGAGGTCTTGGACGTGACCACGAAGTTCATGCGTGAGCCTGTGCGTATTCTGGTGAAGAAAGAAGAGCTTACCCTTGAGGGTATCAAGCAGTTCTATATCAATGTAGAAAGAGAGGTAATTACACGCACACACAAACGAACCTGTCAAAAACATCGTTAAACCCTTCTTTACCAAAAGCGCCATGCCAAAATCAGCAGGTCTAACCCTACTCTGGTTTAGTCCTGTTGTTCATGCTGGTATGGTACATTATGAAGAAGGAACAGCAAAAGCCACAGCGTTGGAAATGAGACCTGGAGGGACCTCTTTCTTAATGTCCTGTGTCCCTTGTCTCAAGATTCTGTGCTACACTTTTAGTGTTCTTAATTTTGTTTTTGGCACTAATTAGGTGTTTGTGGTTTAGGAATGGAAGTTAGACACGCTCTGCGATCTGTACGAGACTTTGACGATTACCCAGGCTGTCATTTTCTTGAACACAAGAAGAAAGGTGGACTGGCTCACTGAAAAAATGCATGCCAGAGATTTCACAGTGTCTGCGCTGGTATGAAGTTTTTTTTTTTTTGCGCTCCAGTTTAGTATTATGCCTATTGATTAAGGCTGGTATGAAATGATGGCATATCATCTTTCGGGACTGAAAATAATGAAGACAGTCTTATTTTACTGATCATACTTTCAGCCATTTACTTATTCAGAAGATAATCTGGAGGTGTACACAGATTGCTGTAATGTTGCCATTCAGGTGTTTTTCAAGGATGTAATAAAAATCCCAAGTTGCATCACACACTTAAATTAAAAAGTAAGAAGTAGATTATACCCGTTAAATTGTATAAATGTGCATCTCAATATTATCTTCTAATAGCTTGTCATGTGATGTGGTCGAATCTGCATGCTACAAACTTTTTTTTTTTTCCCCTCCTGCAGCACGGTGACATGGATCAAAAAGAGCGTGACATAATTATGCGAGAATTTAGGTCTGGATCAAGTAGAGTGCTGATTACTACAGATTTGTTGGTAAGTCCTGATTTGCAAGGAATTTAAATGCAGGAATTATTTAGATGGGGATGTCTAAATTCAACAGATTTACTTGTTTTTAGGCTCGTGGTATTGACGTGCAACAAGTTTCCCTTGTTATCAATTACGACCTTCCAACAAACCGAGAGAACTATATCCATCGGTAAGGTGCACAATCACAGTTGCAGCCTCTCGAGTCTATTTTAAAATGGAACAGATTTTACAAATTGTTTTCCTGCACAGAATTGGTCGTGGAGGCCGTTTCGGCAGAAAGGGTGTCGCCATTAATTTCGTTACTGAAGAGGACAAACGGATCCTTCGAGACATTGAGACGTTTTATAACACCACCGTGGAGGAGATGCCCATGAATGTGGCCGATCTGATTTAAACCACCGGAGTTGTTGGGGTTTTTTTTGTTGTTGTTTTTTTTAAATGCAGGGATAGCTACAGAATAATCACTTGCATTATTGCGCTTATCTCATTGGAAGAATTTTAAAAAGCCTGTTCTCCTCAATGCTGGCTGTGGCTCAGACTTGCAAATTCAAAACAATACGTGACGTGACTTTCCTGCACGGACGGCTGTAGGCGTCTTTCCGGTGTGGGCCGGTAGCACCGTTTACAGAAAAATGGGATGTTTTAATGTGTTCTATATCAGGTATTTTCTCCCTAGTATATTTAAAATATCTGTGCTAGATGTTCTTCATCGTTTAGTGATTTACTTGTGGACTAAAAGATACAAGTGCTGCATCAAGTCTGCCAATTATGTTATGCTAACATACGTGTGCAGTATAACGTGGTTCACTCTTTCACTCCTTCCCGTCAGTAAAAAGCAAAGGCACTTTTTTTTTTTTTGAATGTATTAATTGTATATCGTTTTATCAAGTACTTTTGTGTAAAGTCCTCTTCAGGAGTGAGTCTTAACATTTACAGGATTTCAATGTTTCATGTAGTGACTCATTCAATAATAAAGAGGATGATAAATCCAGCTGTTTGTTCTGTGAGCTAAATTTACTCCTGAAACCTCTCCACAAGTGGGTGCTGTTGTACAGTTCTGTTAATCTTCCTTAAATGTTTGGGTTTTTTTTGGGTCACATTTCAGTTTATTTATTCTCCTGAATGTTGTCATGCTTTGGACACTGTAGACTCCTATAAAATGAATTTCCATAAATACCTTACTTTATTAAATGTGATGCTTAATGATAAAATATGCAGTGGGGTCAGGAAATATAACCACAATCCAAAGGACCATTGGTACATTGTTCAAATGCAGCCACAATTATGATTCTATAGAATGATATTCAACCCACATCCCCCTGAACTGTACTAAACGATCTTTTCAAATGTCCCAAGAAGGCAAGGAAATGATCAGGAAGAAAAAATGGATCTAAAATAAGGAATGGCTGCTGGTTCAGCTCATTTGAAATGCAAACTAGATGAATTTGAGCAGAAACTGAGCAACAGGCAATTTACATTGTGGCAATGCTGGAGGAAATGTGTGCATGCACCCTTTTAACCTTAGAAGTTAGCTGGGATAACATCTATGTTTAAGCATGTATTGTAATCTAAACTAATGTTATTTGAAAGGGTAATGCTTGATTTGTTTTCCAGATTTATTTATTTTTTTAATGCTGACGCTGTAACCCAAACCCAGGTCTTATTAAAATGTCTGCTAGCTACCAACATTTTTGTAAATTTGCAAAAAGACTAACTTTTACTGTTGTACACTTGTAAGAGGGAAAAAAAAAACTTTGCTGAAGTGCAGTATGGTGGTTATATACACATGTGCGAGCGCACACACGCTGAATCCTTGTACCTTTCAGCTGTGTATAGTGATGTTGTGCAAAAAAAACAGTGAATGGTTGACCAATTATGTTTTTTTTTAACCTGTTATGCAGTTTGAAAAATTTAAACAAATGTTAGTGGGTATAAGGAAAAAAAACAAGGGGAAAAAACCCGGCTTGAGAATTGAACGTCATACCCAGATGTGGTTTATTCCTTCTATAGCTTAAAAGTTAGGACTACGTTTTGCACTTTTCTTTTTTTGAAACTTTATTCATTCATCTTCTATACCGGCATATTCACTACCTCGGGGTCACAGGGCTCTGCTGAAGCCTATCCCAGGACCAAAGGCACTGGAATAAACAACCTGCACAGGTCGCCAAGCCATTGCAGGGCCTCACAGACAATCACAGCCATGCACTCTCTTCCACGGACAATTTAGAATCACCAAGCAACTGAATGTACATGTTTTTGGATTGTGGGAGGAAAACATGCGAGCTCAGCCCAGAAAGACCCTTTGTCTGGGAGTCAAGCCCTTCCACCTTTTTCAGATCAGCTATGAAACTTTTCATTTAAAATATAAATATGGTGGTGGTTATTGCTCATTTGGTACAAGACACGTGTTCTGCAACCAACTAGTACCACGATTGTGTTGGACTGATAATTGGAAGATCGTGGTTTGATTCCCAGCACCTAGTTCCCAGGGGTCAGCCTCAAAGCAAGGCCCTTTATTGCGGAGTTAAATAAAAGATGTCATTCTGGATACGGGCATCTGTAAGATGCTTTAATTGATTATAAACATGAACTTCTTAATAACGTTTAAGTTTTTAACATCTTTTCAGCTGAATTCTTTTGAATATTGCTAACAGGCAGCAGGGCTCTCCTGACTGACAGAATGTAGTAGCTTTTATAGTTAGTGGATGAATCCAGCGAACCAATCAAAAGCATCAACAGCATCACTTTAATACACAGTGTTAAATCAATAAACAGTAGAAGCAACAATTATTCTTCAACCTTTCCTAAGGTTTTCAAAAAATATTCGGGCATCGACCCCTTTTTGTGAAAATAACTCATTTATTAACTTTCCTGAATTATTGTCAGATCTGAATTTTTTGTTAATTGAATTGCACTGAGGGCAGCACAGTGGTGTAGTGGTTAGCACGGTCACCTCACAACAAGAAGGTCCCTGGTTCAATTTCCAGCAATAGGGTCTATCTGTCTGGAGCTGTGTGTTCTCCCCGCGCTTGCGTGGGTTCAGGCCAGGTTCTCTGGTTTTATCCTACAGTCCAAAAAACATGATTGGTGACTTTAAATTGCCCTTAGGAGTGAATGAGAGTGTGTGTGTGACACAGGGTACACCCTGTGATGGACCAGGGTGTACCCTTCCCTTTCGCCCTGTGCGCACTGGACTAGGCTCCAGCAGACCCCTGTGACCCTGTGTTAGGAAATAAGCGGGTTCGAAGCTAAATGAATGGATGAATTACATGCAGAAACATGATCTGTGACATCCTGCAGCTTTTAGGTTATTTGATCTGGGAGTAATAAAAGTAATTGTTGTGCCAGCTTCTTCGGTGGCCATGTGTTACAGGTTAGATGCTACACAGATGGCTTACATGACAAGCGTACACATACAAATTAAACACAACCTTTATCACGGGTGAATCGCAACGTAACCGCAACTTTTATTACTCAATTGTGGACACACCGAGTCACGTGCTCTCGAACGGCCACAAGGTTCTTACTGGAGCTGGAGTTTATACCAGAGGGAATAAAATGAGCAAAATCTTGTATTGGGTGCTGGGCAATCCCAAAACACACTAATAGATTCCAACCAGTCTACAATCCGTTGTGTTTGAACTGAGAATTCGACCGAAGGGAAACCCCTAAAGCATGGGAAGAGAAAAAACACACCAAATACACAAACCTCCATACTCATACAGACTGGAGATATGAAGATTGAAGATTTCACAATGAGCAGCGACACAAACGGGCTAAGCAAATTGTCGGAATTTCTGAAGGAATCGGTAGACAATCTTTCGCACCCTCGTGTTGCAACCGTAAGTCAACGGCCTTAAAGTAATTTAGCATAAGATCTTCTTTTTCTTTTTTTTCAAAAACAATGTAATGATGAAGGGTTACAGTATAATTAAGTGTGTAAGAAAGCCCAGTTAGCCAAATTTTCAAAAGGTCAAAATGCTATACAGAACCACTTGTGTTCTATATAGAAAGGATAAAGAAATGTCTTTCTTTTTGTTTTTTGATTTTCTAAACCATATCAGTGGAAAAAAAAACTCAAAATGAAGTGAAAAATGAAGACCACGGGTTTTAGATCCTGGATTAAATTCTGGGATTAGTTGTCTACTAAAAGGGTTGTAATGTGAAAGTATACATTCAACCACAGAGCAACAACTTTTATATAGATGTTCCTCACAGCAAGTCCTTGGTAGGGCAAGTGTGAGTGGCCAGTACTTGAGAAAACCATTTAATCGAGATCATACGAATAGTAATATGGAAGCACTGGCAAGTTTTTTTTTGTTTTTTTTACTTGACCACTTCTTATAATTGTTTCATACAAAATCCTTTAGATTAAATTAGTGAAAATGACAAACGGCACTTCCTAATCCTATTTTTTAAACTGCTTACGGCATACAATAACTTATCATTAATAAGAACAGTCTTTTACAAACAGCTGCACCAGAAGATTTGGCAAAACGGTGCCGTCAATTAGAGTCGAGGTCCAGGATGTATTTTTGCACCAGTATGTGGAATGACTCAGCTTCAAGCTAAGGTTTAAAACAGTCACATACATCCTTATGGAGAAAAGTTCTTTTGGAAACCAAAGAAGGATTCGAATGGCTGATTACAGATCCGTTAAGTGTAACATATAACCAAAGGTCTATTTTTAACACCTCATCAAAGCCACCTGTGCTTTCAGATTTGCTGTTATATTAAACTCCATTTCCATCCTGTGGAGAGGTTTTCCAAATGACCAGAGTGCAGCTCCAGGGATACAGGGTTGTTTTTAAGCTGTACACGCGTTTCTGAGGTAGAATTCTGATGCTGGGGGGGTCGGTCTGGGGGATCTGAGGTTCAGTCAGAGATCAGAGGGTTTTTTTTTCCCCACACTCCAACCATAACCTCAGTACAATGTCTTTATTAAGTTAGCTTTTTGCAAACGCTGAACCAGATATGGGCCTTTAATTATAGGTTTACTGAAGGGTAAGCCAATAAATTTGAACATCCCTGTTCCCAAGAGACTTAAGATTCCCAAGTTCATTTGGTAGGTTTTAAAAAAAACATTATCTCAAGATAGATCTTCACATCCACATCAGCAAACTGACAAATAAACAAATCCTCCTAGCAGATACGTGTTGGTCCAAAAGGGATGGGAAGGAGAGGAGCAGGAAGCAAAAAGGGATTTTTTACTAATCAACATCATAAAAAAGCTGCTTTACATGGGTAGGTGACAGAAAAGCTAAATGTACATAGGAGTCTGATCTTAGCCAGGGTACAGTAGAGTTTTCCAAAAAATCCTGTGGAAAACGTCTGAACCTCAGGATCTGTTGCAAGTCTCCAGAGCTCATGAAAGTCCTTAACATGTCCATGAGATGTCATCATTTGATTATAGATGCAGACGTGGTTAGGAGCCCTACCTTCACCAGAGAAAAAGGCATGTTCTTTTGGGGAGATCCCCATCGCGTTGGCGCAAATGCCCATGAAGACGTCGTCGATATAAAGGGAGGCGTTCAAGGTAAGAGATGCGTGGTAGACCTTAGAAGCCACGTCTCTAGAAAACACATAACCAGCTCCTGGGGTGTAGTCGGGATAGACGGACCAGGGGTACATCTCATAAGACACGTAGTACTTGCTTTTTTTGTTACGATTGGGTGGAGCGCCCCGATGCACCTTGCCGATCCAGAAGTCTTTGATGTCAGTCTGGTTTATCTCCTGCAGATAGCGAATTAGGTTGGGCATGTGGACGAAGATGTCATCATCTGCGGACATGATGAAATGGGCATGGTTGCAATAGGAGTGTGTCCAGGTGAGCTGGAGCAGAAGCTTAAGCGTGAGGTTGTGAAAGGTATCCAAAAAGTCCTGTTGAATTAAATCTTGGTACATTTTATCTTCCAGAAACAAACTGTGCTGAACCTTTTTCCAGGTCAGTGGTTGAGGGTACATGCCAAGGGCAAACAGCACTCTCACAGTCACCCCAAAGTTTTTCTGAATGTAGCCCTCATTACCCCATGTTGAACGAATAGCCTGCCTTCTTTCGAAGTTCTCTGGTGAGCTTTTGACAAACAACAAGAGTAGCAGGTCCTCATTGCTGCATTTCTGCTGGTGGTTTATAAGGTAACGGTAGTCACTAAATTTCCGTGCTTCCTCATGACTAATGGTCAGGTTAGTGCTTATAAAGTCCAAACTGCTGAGCAGGCGGAAAGTATAGGACTTGACACGATTGGGTAGATTCCTATCAAGACTTTCCCAGTACACCTTGATCACAGACAACAAAAAACACATCATTATCATCTGTCGAAGCTGGCATTTTTTGATCCGCCACAACCATGAAAACATTCTGGACCCTTAGACACATCCAGGTGAGGGTCCACGAGCAGAGGTAAAATGTGCCCTGGCTAGGTTTTCTGCCAAAACATGTTAGTTAACAAAAAGTCCGTTTATATAGAGTGGAATCATTTCACGAGACCTCTGGCTGTATTGTTGTCACACCTAAAAGAAAGGGAAAAACTTTTAAAGAATTTAACTTCTGAAACTCCTGTGTTATCAAATGACTGCTTAAAAATTCAAACCTGGAAAATGGCATGTAGACAAAGTGCAGATACAGATTTACAAGTCATTATACAGAAACCTGAAGTTTGCCCCCAGAATAATATATTACAGGGCAGTGGGGCAGGACCAGAAGAGTTTGTTTCCCTACATTATCCCCCTATTATTCAATAATCCATTAATTCATCTTCTATACCCGCTTATAACCTAACTCGAGGTCAGAGGGGTCTGCTGAAGCCTATCACAGCACACATAGGGCGAAAGGCAGTGGTACACCCTGGACAGGTTGTCAGTCTATCGCAGGGCCACACATAGACGAACAACCACTTACTTACACTGACACCTACTCCTATGGGCAATTTAGAGTCATCAATCAAACTTATGTTCTTTGGACTGTGGGGGAAAACCAGAGTAACCGGATTAAACCCATGCAAATATGCTGCAACTGCAGTACTCTACCGTTTTAACCACTCAAATGACATTTTAGTAGAGCTGTGTATAGGCAAGGGTCTTACGGCATGGATACATGGGTTCCCGGAACAAGACAATACATTTCAAAAATGTAATTTTTCTTAAAGAAATACCTACAAAAATACACCATCACACACAAGACAGATGCCATGCTTCTTTCAGAGACAATGGCGGTATGTGCCAGTGACAACTACAGGAACGGAGGAGGAAGTGGATTAACACATACTAAGGGTTTTGATAAAAAATCAGTTCAGACAGATTCTAAGTAATAAACACTTAATATATAACGGGAAAACTAAGCTTTTGTCATGGGTAACTATTTGTAGCTCATTTGCATTCCTTTGTGACCAAATAATTATCTTTCACAATACATTGTGTTTGTCATTTAACTTAATAACTCAATAAAAAAACATTTGCTAAATCACCAGCTTAAGCATATACCATCAAAGAAATCCCTGCATCAATGTAAACGCCAACACAGCAAACATACCAGGTGCTGGCAATAATGGGGAGCTTTAAGGCCATAGAGGGAGTGGGGAAAAGTGCTGAGAGGGACAGAGAACACAGAAAAGCAGGAACACAAAGAGCAGCTTTCACCAGCCGGATGGAAAAACGAGTCTAAATCATCCTAATGGTCGTAATTTTAGGAGGTGTAGTGAATCATGCACAGCTAAACTAAAATGCTTGTGAACGAGTGAATGGATACGTTTGTGTAAAAGGCGGTCATATGTAAGAAAAAATGAATGTTAGCAAGAGATTTTTTTCATGCTAAGTTCATCTGTGTGGGCGGTGGTGTAGTGGTTAGCACGTTCGCTTCACAGCAAGAAGGTCGTGGGTTCGATTCCTCGGCCTTTGTGTGTGGAGGTTGCATGTGGGTTTACGCAGGGTACTCTGGTTTCCTCCCACAGTCAAAAACATGTACATTAGGTTGATTGGTGATTCCAAATTGCCCATAAAAGTGATGCGAGTGTGTGTGGTTGTTTGTCTATGTGTGGCCTTGCGACGGATTGGCGACCTGCTCAGGGTGTACCCCTGCCTTTCACCATGTACGTGTTGGGATAGGCTCCAGCAGACCCCCATGACCCCAAATTAGGGAATAAGTGGGTGTAGATGATGAAAGAGTGAGAGTGTTACATGAGCTCTTTATTTATCGTTTACCCACAGACGTAGTTTCAGTTAACCTTTAAATGAGGTTAAAAGCAAAAGCAAACGATTTCTTTAGTAATGTTGGAGTTTCCTATTCTATGTATGCTCCAAAACATATCGTACACGTATGATGTTACCATACTTTGTCATACTGTATACATACAATTGTAGACCAAAAAATATTGATTTGAATACATGACAGCTCATCACCATGTGTAGCAAGGTGGTGGCAGCATCATGCATTACGTCATCTATATGTTCTATAGCCTGCTAGCTTAAAGAATGCCAATTAAAAGGTAGCACCGGCCCAAATATACCTGAACCCGCCGTAAAATGATCACTACGCGATATTGTTCATGGTGAAGTTGCGCAGACTAGCTTATCCGTTAAATCTACATAATCAGTACAGTCAACCCAAAAGCACATATTTTAAGGTTACAGTTATTGCAGGTTCGTGTTTACTGGTTTAGGAAACTTTATCTATTACCTGTCTTAATGCTTGGTTATTATAGCCTCGATCTCGGAACCTCTCTATTCGTGTTACCTAACGACGCAGTGAAGACCGTATCAGATGTCCAAGCCTCATTCATCTCTAGGGTGAAAAACACAGTTGTGAACACTACAATCCACATTAGTTTAATTGTCCTGGTTACCCGGTTGACACGCTGAATGTCTTGGATTTTTCACAATAAAATGTTTATACCTGACAACAACATGCTGCAAAGTTGAAATCGGATAAGAGAAAAACACACAATTCAATTTGACGGTCGACACCTGTTGCATTTGATTAGTATAAATTAAAAATGTCTACTTAAGAAAAGGAATTGCTACTTAATAAATCATTGACTTATAATAAGTGTTGTGGAACAAAGTACTTGTACCAAAGTGTGTGACATGTGATTCTGAACCATTCAGTTGTAAAAAGATTTAAATTGAGGTCTTTCTTGTCTTTTATTTAAATAGATTATAAAGATAGCATTTAGGGGGGGAGTTGTTACCATTTACTGTACATGTCTATATACTAAACAACAAAAAGATCTTATAATTAATTCGCCCAGATCTGGAAAGCGACATCATAAATTAAAGCTAGAGGTGAGTGTATGCGCAGCTTAAATTCTATTATTTTATGAAAGAATATTAAAATCTAACAGTTTATTATGGAAAGGAAAGCAATAAAAAAGACAGACTAAAATGTTGCGTTTTTTTTTTATTTGTTTTGTTGTTGATGCATCTGGAATTTGTAGGGTAGAAGGTTTATTCATACATTCATTTATCTCTCATTCATTTTCTATACCGGCTCATTCTCTAATTCTCAAGGGGGTCTGCTGGAGCCTATCCCAGTGCACATGGGGCAAGAGGCAGGGGTACACCCAGGTCAGCAGTCCATTGTAGGGCCACACAGAGACGTAAAACCACACAAACTCACTCTTATGGGCAATGAAGTCACCAATCAACCTAATGTACGTTTTGTACAGTGGGAAGAAACCGGAGTATCCAGAGTACAGCCATGCTAGCACAGGGGGCACAGGCAAACTCTGCACAAAAAGACTCCTGCCCGGGAATCAAATCCAAGACTTTCTTTCCATGCGGCATCCATGCTAACCAACCTCCATTTTTTCATTTTAGACAATCTATAGGTGATGGGAAAATGTGTACAGTTTTGGTCTGTACACATGGTGGACATTTTGCAATACAATTGGTTGATTGATTGATTCTATGGACAGATGTCTTTAATAAAGGTAACAAGCAGAGATTATAAACACTTTATTTAATAGAGGCCTCCATTTACAGAGTCCAATGTTTAAAAAAATCCCCCTTTTATAGAGTAAAGACTTCCATTTTTAGAGAGTTCCCCTTTAAGAGAGTCCCTCCCTTAAAAAGTCCACCTTTTACAGTTTTATTTTTAGTGTCCCCTTTTTAGGAAGTCCCTCTTTTACAGAGTCCCCTTTTTACAGAGTCCCCTTTTACAGAGTCCTCTTTTTACAGAGTCCCCTTTTACAGAGTCTGCTTTTTACAGAGTCCTCTTTTTACAGAGTCTCCCTTAACAGAGTCCCCTTTTACATGTTAAGTAAATGTGTTTTTCTGAATGTTTTTGTTATTCTGTTTCTCACTGTTAGTATAAACCAAATTAAAGATTGATCATTTCCATGTCAGTGAGCACATATACAAACTAAGCAGTGGATCAAATAATCCCTGGCCCCTTTTACACTGTATATACAGTGGTGTGTAAAAGTGTTGGCCCCCTTTCTGATTTCCAATCTTTTTGCATGTTTGGAACCATTTATGGAACAAAGAATTTTGATGTCTTCCAAAAAATCCTGAAGGAGAGAGTCTGGCCATCAGTTCGTAACCTCAAGCTGAAGCGAACTTTGGTTCTGCAGAAGGACAATGATCCAAAACACACCAGCAAACCCACCTCTGAATGGCTAAAGAAAAACAAAATGAAGACTTTGGAGTGACCTTGACCTGAATCCTACTGAGATGTTGTGGCATGACCATAAAAAAGCTGTTTATGCTCCAATGTGGCTGAATTACAACAATTCTGCAAAGATGACTGGACCAAAATTCCTCCAC
>JAOTQW010000033.1:9492153-9504972 GCA_026260075.1 Sisor rabdophorus | reverse complement strand
TATATATATTAAATTTAAATTAAAAAAGGGTTGGACATCTGATCGGAGGACCTTCCGTACAATTCCCAGCATCACCAAGCTGCTACCTCTGAGCCTCTGAGCAGGATCATTAATCCTCAACAGCTCGGTTGGATAAAAGATGTAAGTTTCTTTGAATAAGGTCCTCTTCAATATGCAGCGGTTTTTGATATGTAAATGCAATGCACGGCAGAGGTTTGCTGCTTCTTCACAACGATCGCTTATCATGCGAACCAAAACCATGGCAGTGGTTTCAGTGTCACCCTCAAATTAGATGTCGGTGCGTTTCTGACAACTGATCTGTGGAGGAGGTGGTGTGTGAACTGACCACTCTGTTCAGTGTGAAATGGCTTGTTTACCTGCTCCGATGACTTCCTCAATCTTCACGCAGGAGATGTCAATCTCGCGGGCGAACTCATGCACCGCCTCGTTTGGATCCTCGTAAGTGAACGGGTCGATGTAGACTTTGACACCAGGAGATACTGTGGGAGAAATGAATACGGTAAATCTCTTTATATCCATCTGTATATATTTACAGGTTCAATGTAATCCAAAAAAAAAAAAAGGGTGGATGATGTTAGAACAATTGCTTCGAGTGCAGTGTTACTCACCGTACTGCTGCAGTTTCTCTGTGTACTCCAACTCAGAGCCTGTGTGCTGCCTTCTGAAACCAGAGCAAAGGCGTTCACAGTGTGATCACGTACAACATTCGTTGCTAATGACTGTGCCACGTTGTGCGCACTGTGTGGAACTGTTCGGTATTGATTTCACACCGCTGCACAGGAGTTTGGAATCGCTGGAACAATGAGCATAGCGGCTCGAAGATTGCCTCATTTTCCACCGCAGACATAATTGCGCCATTACATGGTTGAAGTGAGCTGAACGCTGTTAGCTACAAACTTTGCCCTGAAAGCCTGCACTTTGAGAACAGGAGAAGGGATCAGATTTACCGCAAACCGGAGACTTTTGTGGATCTGCTATGCGGTGTCTCCGCTTGGATCGCTTTACAGACGTCTTGAAAAGCTTCAGTCATCTCATTAGGCCTTTTTTGTTTTGATAACTTTGCAAGAGAATAAAAAGGACGCCCCCCCCTCCCGACATACACACACCCGTCTTGTCCCCTCCCCCTCCCCTTTTCCTTCAGTATTGTTGGTTGTTGCTAAACATTAAAAGCCTCTTCTAATTAGCATCTAATTTCCAATGGAAATGGGCAGCAGAGAAGAATGACACACAAGGCCAGAGCAACACGCGCATTAGGACAAAGTGTGTGTGTGTGTGTGTGTGTGTGTGTGTGTGGGGCGGGGGAAGAAGAAAAATTGGCAACACAGACTGCCATCTCTGCAGAGTGTAAACTCTAAAATCGGCATTGTTTTAGTCTACTCTGCTACCACCAGCTGACGATCGACAGCGCTTCTGCAAAATAGACATCTTTATTTTGCAGATGCTTTCATAAAGGGAAAAAAAAAGACACCAAATTTTTCTGCTTCTTGTGCATCTGCCTGCGACACAGTCAGTATTGTACTAGCTAGCCTTTTTTTACAGCAAAGGCAGGAATATTATGAGATTTCATCCGTCTCTCTTACCTGAGGCAGAGAACAGCGATGACCACCGTGGCAACGATGACCACGAAGCCGGCCAGCGCTGAGCCGATGATGAGGGGCAGCTGGTCCTGCACCGAGTGCTCCAGATCATCTGCATAAGGCAAGAAAACAGAAGATATCGATATTGTTGCCTAAAAAGAGATGCTAAAAGATCTGTACATGTGTAACTGTTTGAATCTGTGCTACACTGATGAGAAAAAACGTTTTAGGTAGAAATTTAGGGGCCCATTGGCGGCATCTTGGTGGATTTGACAATAGAGCTTCTGATCTGAAGTTCAACACCTTAACCCAAGGGTGTCCAAACGCTGCAGGACACCAGCACTCGAGGACAGAGTTTGAACACTGCCTTAAGCACTGGTCTACCACTTTACACTAATAACAACAATCATCACAGTTACAATGAGAAAAGGTGTTTTTAAAACAATGCCATTTATAAAGTATTTCTAGATCAACATATACATTTTTATCGAAGGCTTTGAGGAACCTTCAGGAACCTATCCTCACCTTTATGTGAGGATAAATAAGGTGAAGGAGATTTGTGTCTGTTGTATGTCCTAGTTACGACCTCAGGTGTCTGGGAGTTTGCAGTGTGTGAAGGTACCGTGCAGACTGGTGCTGTAGTCTACTGGGTGACTGTAGCTGCCGTATCCGGCCACGGTGCGCGCTCGGACCTGCACTGTGTACACCGTACCCGTTTTCAGCCCCTCCACCCTCGCTGAGCTTGTTTGAGCCGTGACCGTGTGAGAGAAAGATTCACCCTGTCTCACAGACACACACAAACAAATAATCTATAAATAATAGAAATGTAAAAAACATTATTAATTAATAATAAATCCTACATTTTTATATCATTTTATAAAAGGCGTACACTATTACAGATACAATAAGTGACAATGTTTTATCATAATTTATGAGCAACTAGAAATATTGGAAAGTTTTATTCACAATCTGCGATTTTGTGTGGAAAACCATGTGATGTACAGTCTTAGCTTGCAGGTTCCGCACTCTTGAAAGCAAAGAATTATTCTGAGCGTGTTGTAGCTGCTAAAATGCCATTAACCCAATTAGAACTCAAGGAATCCTTGTTGTACTGTTCTGGACTTTAAATAAAGAAAATCGGTTTGCCATTCAGCGGTATGTCTGTCCAGGCTTTCATGAATACGAAAAAGGAAAAACAAAAAGCCTGTGAAAAATGAATAAGAAAAAAAACCCTAAAACAAAAACATTATCCTGCACTTTGGGTGTTAACGATTTGGCTGTGAGCACAGGCCATCTGTTCGCCCCATTTTGAATTTTTTTAATTAACTTTATTTATACCCAAGAGGGCAGTTGGGTTTTCACACATCCGGGCTTGGAACGAAACCCGGGCTGGAGCACAGATTTAGCCATTGTATGGACACTTGGAGATGTTCAGCAGTAGCTTAATAATAATAAAAGGAGAAGATGAGGATGACATTTTAATATTCTCGGAGGACAACGCAAAAAAAACCCTATAATAATAGGCACAAACTTCTGCTGCTGTTAAAGCGAATTCTCACCAAATCACAGCAACACATTAGAATACGAAATCATTTTTCACTCTAAAAGTTGATTATTAGATACTGTTATAAGTGTTGTTGGTTTACTGATAGAAGACAACAGTGTCAGTACTTCAGTCTTCTTTTCCACGATCTAGAAAAGAAGTGTCACATAGTTGAGTCTAAAGGACACGCCCACTGCATCTCTATTGGTCACTTCACTTGCCAGTGTCAAACTTCCAGGTATATGAAGCGATAGGGAATTCATATATACTGAAAATTTTGGGTAAACTTAAAACGATGTTGTCATGTGTCATGCTGGTTTCCTCATGATAACCTATTACACGCTAATTTATTTATTTAGTTATTTACATCTATTTCCTATTCTTTTTTGGTTGCTTTTTTCTGCAACTTCCTAGTGGGAAAGTTGGGTACATAAATATTTCAATAGGACGTACGAGTGTTTCTTTTTCTTACCAGTTCGTGGTACTTAATCTCATAATCTAAGATGACGCCATTGGGCCGCTCCGGGGGCAGCCAGGATAGGCTAAGCGTGCTCATTGTGGAGCGCATGAGGTGCACCGTGGGTACAGCTGAAGGTGCTACAAATTTGAGAGGAATAAAACAAAATAAATTAAAAAAAGAGAGAGAGGTAAAGAGAAAGGGAGAGAGAGAAATAAGAAGTGAGAGTGAATAATAAAACACAATAATCAGCATTTTAGGACCTAAAGTGGCTGCCTTCGCTATAGCAATTAAAATTATGCATGAAGTTCATTGCTGTGTGTTTTAGTTAAACACTGTTATGGGAATAGAGTAAAGAGGTGCGACAAGACTATGTCATCAAAAAAGTGCAGCAAAATGCCCAGCCGTGCAAAGACTAGCAGGAATTGCCTCAACACCAACTTATTTATTTATTTATTTAGTAGTAAAAAGGTTAGGGACGTGACACGGAGCTGATGCTCACCTGCCTGATTGGTGGTTATATTGACGGTGGCGTAGCGCGGTGTGACTGGGCTCTTGGATGAGACCCCGTTGACGGCCTGAATCTCAAAGCTGTAGTGCGTGTGTGCTTGCAGGTTCCTTACAGCGGCGTGTCTTTCGGCAAGACCTAAGCGCCGAGGCGCGACCTCCACATTGTCGTCACAGCGCACACAGGTGCCGTGATCACACTTTTTACACACCACGTTGTACACCAGATCAGCCCGGCCGCCGGAATCGCGTGGCTCCGCCCACTCCAGAAAAACAGACGTCTCATTTATACTGGAGATCACGCTGAGAGGGGCTGAGGGGATGGCTGAAAACAGAGACGGAGCAAAATACTTAAACTTGTCATCACACACACTATTTTAGCTCTTATAAACACACACACACACTTTCAATCCTGCTGTTCCATCTGCAAGTTAATAAGCTTTTGATATTTTTCTTATCTAGAGACGAGCTTAAAACATCCCAGCACTATTCTACATGAAATAAAGTGACTATTTACACTGGTTCGTTGGTCGAAAGAAGGGGGGGGGGGGTTGCAACTTTTTATTTGTGGAATTTGGAAAACAGCCTTATAAGCAGGTTCCTGGCGGCGGTTAAGAACAAGGGGTTAAGGGATTTTAAGGGTAAAGAACAATGCTCAAAGGCTCTGCAGTGGCAGTGTGGCAATTCTGAGACATAAACTCACATGCCTCAGAAACTGATAAACAGGATCGTGTCTTTCGTCGGCATCTAGACTAAACGCCTCCCTACGCCTCAACTCCATCGGGAGAAAACAGAAATTTATTACAAATTTATTCCTTTCACTTGGCTATCACTCCACAGATCTGCTTGAAAAATTGAAGCAGATGTTCTGTTGCTTAACGATGCTCAGAGTCGGAGCAGGGCAGCATGGCCTAGGGCGGCCTGGGACTTTACCCTCTGAGGAGTTCAGTCATTTATTTATAAATTATATTCTATTAAAACAGCGCTGCATGATAACACGTGAAATTACGTTTGGAGAAAGACGCTCGAGGGGAGAGGGGGTGTGGGGGTGAGGGAGTGACTAAAAACATCTCTAATCATCAAAAAACAGATGTGATTTAAAAGTCAATTACAAAGTCATCTTTGCCACTGTTCCTATTTTAATTTGTATAATTTATTTCAAAATGAAGGCCTGTTCAATTTCTCTTCTACTTTTAAAGTTTCTTTATATCCGCTACTAGTTACACCATAGTGCTTTGGCAATAATACTTCAATTGTTTTAACGCGTGTTAAACCTTGTGCTTCTCTGACATCTCATCTGGATCACTGAAAGAAGGGCACCTCCGCCTTCAAATGTGTTGACATTTTTAAAATTTGTTTCACAAAAATATTGTGGCGTATCGCCCTATGTGTTGAAATGCAATATAGTTGCCATTATACAGCTTTCTTTTTTAGTTCTACTAATATATGAAAAAACCTAAAATACTTCAATTTCAGGACCAACAAAGAATTCAATCAATTTTTTTCTTTCTCCATATTTAGATTCCTATAACTGAATTTTTTAAACATTTTCTCCACCATATGCTTCTAACGCTTTTCACCAATGTAAAGAATTCAAATGTAATAACCTCAGCAATGCTGTTGCCCAAATGTTCATCCTAAGGGACTTACATTTATATATTTTGTACATCTCAGCAATTGGGGGTCAAAGGCCTTTTTTAAGGGCCGAGCAGCAGCCGCAACTCACTATGTTCCTGATGCGATGTCACAGTTTGGTATCCTGGCTGCACTGTAAGGGCTGTGATTTATAACAAGTTTTTCCCTTCCGTACAGATCTCATTATAAGGAAAAAGAAATCTAATCCCCAAAATTGGGAAAATTCATTTTGGTTAAATTTTCTTCCTGGAAGTTTCCCATACTTTTGTAATTGATTCCTGCTTGAGATGCCTGAATTTGAGCCTTGGGGTTTGTTGTTCTGGGTTCTGACAGACAGTTGCAGCACGATGGTGTAACGGCGTATCATGCGGTGGCTATTACATTGTGTTGCAGTAGAGTGGTAGTGTGCAAACCGTCCGGCGTTATTGGAACAGCTTGTACGCTACCTTACAAGAGTAATAAGATTTTGTCTACGATTAAAAAAGTTTAAAAAAAAGAAAAGAAAAACTCTTTCTATATTAAACTTTTGCAGCCCAAAAAAAAAAGAAAAATCCTTTCAAACCCTAATCACTCGCCTCATTTCCAGTCTGGTCTTGCTGATCTTCAGACACTAAAGAATATGTTCATTAAAACATTTCTCTAGTAAATAGGAATCATGGTTCTGGTGTATCGGTGAACCTCCTTTCTCTTTAACACACAGCAGTAGGAGCTTATTGCTATATGAGTCATCTTAATCCTTATCTTAATCTTCAATTCTTGGCTTTTAACCCTCTCTGCTCCAGAAATGCTGTATCATAGCAAAGGCTAGATATAGGTAAGATTTATTTTTAATCTTTTAAGATTTTCCAAATGGGAGAGAAAACAAACATGAGGACAAAAGCCAATAGATTTAACAGTTATGCCCCTATAGTAACGTAAAGGTGTCACAAACAGTTTTTTTCCTTGCATAGCCCATCTTAGAAAGTTGTGGTCAGGGTGCAGTGTCAGTTCTGATACAACACCACTGGAGAAGGAAGGGTTAAGGGTCTTGCTTGACATATGCTGGTGGCAGTGGGGCTTAACCCAGGCCTTCCTAGTCATCCCAACAACAACTCTGTGCCAGCACGGTGGTGTGTGTGTGTGTGTGTGTGTGTGGTGTGCCACGATGTGACAAAGACAGCACACCACACACCAACAGATTATTATTTTCAAATATGATAACTCCTTCTACCATGTTATAAAGACTACAACAAGCCAATTTTAACAATTAGCTCACAACCATAGCACTCCAATACAACAATCACCAACCACAACATGTATAATACTTAAAACAGTCTGTTATAGATACTACACCATAAATCACATTGAGTATTTCTTTCCCATTTCTATATTCATGTCAACAATCATTTAAAACCATAAACATACTCATTATACATAATAAACGACCTGGAATTGCACGTTAGTACACCTTCGTAACAAAAATCTAGTACAGCTCTTACATATTTTTTACATAAACCCACAAACACAGACTTGAAGCTACTGTGTATTAAATGCTGTGACATGACTTCTTAGCCTCTTGCTGTGCTACAAGAATCTCAGACCTTTGAATTGATAGACTGGCTAACACTCAAAAATGCCATATCAAATCCAATCCCTTAGAGGGGTCCGATAAAAGCAGCCGGTTAATCCAAGTCACTTTGTTCGCA
This sequence comes from Sisor rabdophorus, assembly GCA_026260075.1. NCBI lineage: Eukaryota > Metazoa > Chordata > Actinopteri > Siluriformes > Sisoridae > Sisor > Sisor rabdophorus. The sequence goes on along the minus strand of JAOTQW010000033.1, from coordinate 9,497,547 downwards.
CTAATCAACGAATCACAGGGTGGTATGTCCAAAAATGTAGATAGAATTTATATTTTTTTAATCGATACCAGTTTCAAGGTATTTGACAGTATTTTTTATATTTATGACCAGTTATTAACTAGGGATGCATTCAATTTTTGGCCCAAAATGACATCGGGTTTTAGCTGAAAGAAAGAAAAAGGCAGAAAATAGGTTGTTTAATCACTGCCCCTGTGTCTAGCTCTCACTCTTGCTCTAGCCGGTATCACACTACATAGGAAATGGCAATTATGTAAACGGTATGGTAGTACTTAAAGATTTCTGATGAAAACAATAAATTGAACATAAAAATCTACGCTCAGACTCTGATTTGAAAGGCGCATAGAAATCGCTATTAAAATGTCACAAGGAGTTTTCAGTTTAACTGTGCCTTTTACAGTGTAAATATTTAAAACGTCATGAAAAGCAGCGTTCTGGACAGCGTAGCTTTCACGAGTTTGACACTGGTGGTTTTTAATAAATTCTGCCAGCCATAATTCTGCTATTGGATTATTAACTAAAAGGGCAGCACATATATCCAAATATCACAATTGGAAATATTGTGATATAAATATTGTAATGGTTTGCAATAAATGCACGATTTAACACTTTGAAAGTTTTAGGGCTTTGCAGATAGTAACATATCTTGATACACCAGAGGCACCCAGAGTATTTGGGCTTTCAGTGATGATCGCATGCAGACCGAGTGCTATTTAAACCATGTAAATCTTGATTGGCAACATAAAGGGGAAACGCTACAAATCTTTACAGTTACTTCGAAACCAAACACAATTTGTATCAGCTTAACGGAAAACTATTTAAACATATAAAAATGTGATTAACGAAACTTATGTATTAAAAATTATCGTATTAGATATGAAAAGTCGCATTATTTAGCATGCGATAGCATATCGCATTTTTCTTCAATATTGCACAGCTCTATTCCGACTAAATTTTGCATTGCATTTGTTTCAAATTTTAGGGGCTGGATGTAGATCAAGAGCTTCCTCTGCTATCAAAGTAAAAATACTGCTAATCTTCACAGAATGCAGGTGGGCCGTTTTAATTCAAAAGTGGACACGCTATTTAATTCTCAAATAGACTACAAGATGATTTCATATTTTCAGGTGGCCACTTAAAGACCAAAGCTACAACCCATTCCAAATGCTGTTTAAGCGTCATGCGCCAGTAGTGCGGTATAATAAAAACATTTTTTTAACAAAAATTAACACCAGTATTCAAGCCGGTATACCACCTGTCATTACTAATCACCTTGCACATATTCATTCTGAAGGCATCAGCCCTTATGAAGGAACCAAAGTAGGCAAAAGATCTAGAATGCAAAGTAATTAACAGAACCAATAAAACCGAACGAACCTCTGGGAAAAAAATATTTCTTTTTTTTTCATCCAGACTGATATTAAATGCAGACTCCTCCGTGAAATCCGTATACATAATAACATGCAATCATTTTGCGACAAAGCTGTAAGTAATCAAGCTGTTTGTTCAGCAGACTTGCGTGAGTGCCCGTGATATTAGTAATTCAATTCACGTGTGTGCGCAATTAGCCTGCAGGCTAAGTGGTTCTGAATTTGCTTTAATAAACGGCGAGGAAGGTGACCATTCGACATTTATTTATTCTGTGTCATCAGACAAATTAAACATGCTCAACGAGGCAAGCAAGCACAGGCGACTTACTGGTGCAGGGTGAGTCAGGAGAGTCACCGTCTGCGCGGTAGTATCCGTTCTGACAGGGGCACACGGAGGATGCGGCGGACGTGGCTCGGCTGAAAGGTGGACACGGAGTGCAGAATCCTTCGCCCTGTTTGGATTTGAAGGAGCCAGGAGTGCATGCTGAAAAGAAAAAAAAAGCAGAGGAACAAAGGTCACTCCAGGCAGCATGTTTTGTCCTTCTGACTGCAGGCAAAACACGGTTGGAATTTTAAATGCCTGTGAATTAATACATTTTTAAAAAGACAGAATTTCTTTATAGAGTATATAAGTGAGACAAAAGTAATAGCGGTGGTGGTGGGGCATGTTAAGTGACTTTTTTTTCTCCCAACTTTGAACTGATTAAAGGGGTGGCCTAGTGGTTAAGGTGGTGGTCGGATTCCAAGAAAGACCAGGGTTCAATTCCCAGCTCCACCATCACCACCAAGTCACCACAGTGGGCTCCTGAGCAAGGCCCTTAACCCCCAATTGCTCAGTTGTAAGACGGGCGTCTGCCAAATGCTGTAAATGTAGCTTAAATACATCTGACACAGGTGGGTAGGGCAGAGATTGTAGAAAAAGTAGCTGGACAAAGAAACTTGAACACACCCCCCCCATACACCAATCCAAAAGTAATTTTTGTTGTTTCTTGTAACGGCGTTAAATCTTGTAATGATTTAATAATTGTATAATATATAATATAATATTTTATATAATATAAAATAATATAATATAATATCATTCGAATGAACTTTGAATTATATTTTTAAAAAAAAAATTGCGTTCGCGTAGGATATCATACATGCAGCAGAATAGTTATTAAAACACATAATGCATTTTCACACCTTGACAGGCTGAACAGCATATTCTTTCTCACAGGAGACAACCTACGAGCACATAACCCTTTTCCATCCCATTCTAAAAGGAATCAACTTTAAAAAAATAGCTGGAAGAGAAAAGCGAGTCACATTGGAATGCCAGCTGCCTGCATTATTGCGCTACACACTGCAGTAGCTGAATTACACCTTGGCTACCAGGCCTGCTTCAGTATTCCACCCATGATATATATTAGTTCCTGAGTGAAGGAGAAAGTGTGAGGATAATAAGAAAGTAGAAAATCCAAGCAAGTGGCCCCTTAACAGGCATGGCACCCTGCATTCAGATGACGTAGAGGGGTGAGAAGAAGAAAAAGGAAAAAGAATGGCTAGAGAAATATAGGGAGAAAGAAAAAGGTAGAAGAGGAGAGAAATAGAAAGAGAAAAGGGCAGATAGGAAAAAGCGAGATAAAGTGGTAGGTAATAGAAGAAGAGACACATGGGAAGAAAGAGACAGGGCCGAGACAGAAACTAAATAAGACTGGGTGGGAGAAAGAAGGAGACAGTAATAGGAGGGGGGGGGGGTTGTAGAAAAATTATATTCAGCAAATCAAACAAATAAGGAGTACTGTGAAAGAGAAAGAATGAGACAAAGACACAACCAGATGAGAGAGAGAGAGAGAGAAAGAGAGGGGGGAGGGGGGATACAGAAAGAGAGAAAGACAGAGATAGGGTGAGATTTATCATTAGAGGAAAAAGTAATTAGAAAAAAGAAAAGAGTTAACGAAAAATAGAGATTTCGAACAATGGATGTGGCATTTACATTTCTGACATTTGGCAGGCGCCCTTATCTAGAGGGACGTACGCATGTCTTTCTATTTTTCAATAATCCAACTAGGCAGTCAGCGATTAAGGGTCTTACACAGGGGCCCAGCAGCAGCGATCTTTCAACAGTCCAATGCCTTAACCACTGAGCTACCAACTCCTCAAGGGTAGTGCAATAGTGAAATAACAGACCAGCCAGTTAGCAGTAAAAAAGGTGAGAGACTGCAGAATATAGAGCCACTTGAGGAATTGGGATAGAAAACAAAGCAGTTACATACCGAACGAGGGAGTTTTAGATTTAAAGAGAGGGCAAAGAAGGAAGAAAGAGCTGCCCGAGTTAACCGTTAGCTGTGTCTGGCCAGGGAGGTGATAAGAGGAAATTAAACCACCACCGCTATCCTCGCTCTCTATCTCACTACACAAATAACCCACCCCCACACCACTCATCTTTCGGAGCTTCTGGCCGAGTGCTGGTCTGGTGGCGTGCAACAACCCCGCAGGGAATCATCTATCAGTCTTTCAAGACCTGCCCTTAACCTTGAGTGACCATATGGAAACGAATGGAGCTCATCTGATCTTTGAACTCTGTGGAACTCTACTGCATCTGCAGGTTGCTTCTTTTATTACCTCAGCATGTATCGACTTTCCCCCAATATCCACCTCCCTTTTTCACACACACACACCCCACTATCTTTTAACTGTTTGTTTCTTTAAAGATGTATTTCTCTCTTTGGCTTACTCCGTTAGTACAACCCCCTCTCTTTTTTTTCGGTAGCACCATCCATCTCCGCTCTATCGCTCTGTTAGGACTTTGTCAGATCTGTCAAGGAACAGCTCTTGCTGGAAGCTTTGTTCTTTGACGTTGCTGCAGTCCTCAACCCGTTACTGATCGGCTTTTCTCTCCCTCTGTTTAGCGTGCTTCGGCTCTGAGGAGACACGGCAGTGTGCACACACCAGCTGCAGCCAATCCCTCACATTCTTCCAAACATAAAGAGCTTCTGCAAATCCGCCTGTCTGTCTAATTCGAAGTGAAACTTTAGTTCTAATTCTCACTGAAAGCCCCTCTCTCAAGTTCTGCGAGCCTTGTGACTAACAACTTTACCGTCCAATTAGTTCTTGCAGGTTTAATCCTTTTAAGCCTTTGAGGAACCTGATAATTCACTGTATCTGTTCAGAGAAAAGTGCCAAGAGCCCCTTTCTGACCTCAAAATAATCACTAACCATGTTAAGAGAAGAAAAAAAAACCCGCCTTCTGACCCTGGCATCTATGCTTTCCAAATTGTGCCATGTGCCAGAAAAAATCAGCAGGTTTCTAAGAACAGACACTTATGGACTAATAAACTCTACTTACCCTGACACTGGGTGTCTTTCTTGGCTGGCTCAAAACCTGGCATGCAGGTGCAGGATCCCACGGGAACCATCCACTCGCCGTCCCCATTGCAGTAGAGTTTGAGGGGGACAGACACCTCGACAGCGTTGGGTACGCATGCGCCAGTGGCAATGACCAATGAGGTGGCCTCTGCACCCGTCGCTGTTTCAGGGAAGACTGCAAAGCTAGCGATGGTTGTAGAACACTTCTTAAAGAAGACCCGAGCAGAGATCAACGACATACAAGCTCCCAGGTCCTGGAAGGCCAAGTAGAAACCAGCTTTGGAAAGTGGTCCAAAGCTGCGTAATTTGGTGTTGACGATCCCCGATTCTAACAGAGAAAAACTCTCGTCTGGGGCAATGGTGTCGACCTACAGGTGAAGGGTCAGAGTTTCAAGGAAGTGGTATTGGCAGACATTCCAACATGCATACATCTTTGAATCACTATATGAAATGGCAAAAACACTCGGAAAAAGCAGTACTTCTAGAAGGCCACACACACACACACTCCTGTGGGCAATTTAGAGTCAACAATCAACCTAATGCACGTGTTTTTGGACTGTGAGAGGAAACTGGAGTACCTGTAGGGAACCCACGCAAGCACGGGGAGAACATGCAAACTCCGCACAGAAAGCCCCCAAGCCCGGGATTCGAACCC
>JAOTQW010000033.1:9459412-9470727 GCA_026260075.1 Sisor rabdophorus | reverse complement strand
TCCAGGGTGTACCCCCCTCCCTTTCGCCCTATGTGCGCTGGGATAGGCTCCAGCAAATCCCTGTGACCCTGGAAAGTATATATAGAATAAGCGGGTATAGAAGATGAATGAATGAATGAAGACAACTACTCAGTTCTTCTGCCTGATGTTTGGGTCACTTTTGTATGCTGGCTGTGCTTTTACATGGGTCTGCTGTCAGAACAGTCAGAAAATTAATCTCACAGGTGGGGGTTGGGTATTCCTAATATATTAACCATTAGTCTTCAATAAGGTTCCCTCAAGAGACTATCCACCACCTCATTAGGAGCATGCCCAGGTGCTGTAGGGAGGTCACGTAGAGGCCACATACACTACTGAGCCTCCTTTTGACATCAAAGTTGGATCAGCATGTTGTGTTTTTCCACTTCAATTTCGAGTGTGACTCCAAATCCAGACTTCTATTAGTAAATACATTTGATTTTCATCGATAATTTGTGCGATTGTGTTGTCAGCACATTTAACTATGTAAAGAACATAAGAATATTTCATTCATTCAGATCCAGGATGTTCTTTCAGTGTGCCCTTTATTTTTTTTGAGCAGTGCATGCATGTTTTTATTTATATATACACACACATGCATTTAAGAGTGTTAACAGCACAGGGGTCAAAACCTGCAGTAGAACATTTGCATTATTATCTAAGCCGGTATTACTTTTGTCAACGAGAGAATGTGTGGTTTTGTTTGAAAGCGTATCTTCGGTCTGGCTATTTCCTCCTTCCTCCATTTAGAACAGTAACATTTTATTCTCTAAAAAATTTGTGTGTGAAGCCCCCAGGTGACCACAGTTTTGCATTAATACTACAATAAAGGCAGTTTCTCAGCATACTTATCAGATACATCAAACCTGCTAGGCTCATTTTTTCAATTCTTGTAGCTCAACTGGGACATGGTTTTAGTTTTAAAGGCCAAGTGGAAAATGTGTGAATAAAAAAAAGCTTTTTAGCCAGATTTGTACAAACCACCTCTTTTGTTCTGAAATGTGGTGTGTACAAGTATTCCTCAGCTAAAGTTATGTAAAAGCTTGGGAGGTTTCTAAAAATATTTTAAAATTACCCAATATCAAACGGTTTACCCAGAATCGGCTGAGAAAAACCATTTACAGATGGCAAAATCATATTCTACCGACACCTTACTCACCTGGTACGATGTCTGAATCCTTTGGTTCACCTATGTTAGGACTGCGGAAGTCTTTAATTTACTACCAAAGTGCACTTAAAATGATCCCCCTCTCTCTCTTTAATGAGGTTCTACAGTACTAATATGGGTCAAGTGTTCTAGACAAAAAAAATTAATTCATTTTAAACACTAACAAAAAAAGATTATGAAGTTTAAAAACATGCTTGGAAAACAAAAAAAAAAAGTCTCTCAACTACTGTTGAGCAAACAATTCTGTAGCATAGCATAGACGTTTTCTTTGCTGCTCTCGGCGATTCCAACCCTAAGCTTAACAGGACACTCGACAACCCCCCAACTGGTCTGTGCGGCCTTCTTTAGCATTTTCTTTACCTAGGGAACACCACCTTTGTTCAGTGTTCTCACCACTAAAGGTTGCCAGGTTCTCAAAAATCCCAACTTTCCCCCCTCCTTATGGTTTTTATGTAAAATTTGTGTGTTGCATTAAACTCATTAATAACTGTTGGAATATATAATCATTGATGACAGTCTAATATCGACACAGACAAGCTTTGAAATCAATACAGTCATTTATTGAATGACAGTCAAACAGTCAAAACCAACAATTCTCTGGAAAAAAATACAAAAAACCCCACAATAAACCCTATACATGAAGGATATACATTCTATAGTTTCAACACTTTACATGACATGAAACCATTGTGTGTTTACCTCCCAGCCACGCTTCCCATTTCTCAGATAGCCTCCGAATATGTCTTCGTTTCTACACCCGCAACGAAACTGTTGTGGTCAGTTTGCGCAGAAGGACATGGTGTACTGCGTACATACCACAACATATGCAGCAACGGACAACAATAACAACATAACACTCCATTTAACTGCCTAGGGCAAGCAATATACTATGCAAAAATGATTTATGATTCATCTAATCTGATGCACATTTTAATCTCTGACCATAAATCATCAAAAGAGTGCAACAAATTAGGGTACAGTTTATAAAGCCATTTTTAAAATTATCAATGTAAAAATCAATGTGATCGACATAAGCATCAACATTTAAGCCCTAAACGTTTATTTCAAATCAAATTTTCCTCATGGTATTAATTTTTGCTTTACCTTATAACTGGAGCCCTTGAACGGTCTATGTTCAGCAGAGGGACACAGTCAAAGGACTCCTCCTTAGGGACAAACCTAGCTGAGGACCTGATTCTACGACCTACGCCTGCAGCGTCTTCACCACTGTGAGCGAGAATGAAGGCAGCATTTTGTATTATCGCCACAACAGCACAGGGTTTTAACCATGTCAGCATAAATATACGAGTACACTTGAGATGGGCACACATGAGAATTGCCAAAACAGATCTTTTTGATGTGTACAAAATATATTTTTAAACCCAACTGCATGCAGCATTGGTATAAGACAAGAAATAAATAAATTCAACATTGCCATGAATTTCTCTAACACAACCTCAAGCACACTAACATTATGGATAGGTATTGCATTTCAAATTATGTAAAAAAATTCTAAATATTCTGCATTTTTAAATGCTATCTGGGGGACAAAAACTATACAGGTTTGCCAATGACAAAGCAGTTAACAACAAATCGGGCTGAAAAACATCTTCACAAAAAAACTTTCGCATCAAGATCCAAGTCACAGGTCAAACAGTTGTCTTAGGTTAAGCTTACCTGTGTTATCGCAGCAGAACCTAAGAGGTGGGAACAACGCTGTGCATCGAGCCACCAATCAACTTTCGGGTTATATGATATATATTTTCGAGAGAAACAAAAATAAAATCGCAATAAACTGAGTCACAGACAAAGAACTAGGACACAGCCTGGAAAATACTTGAAAATGTCAGCCAACATCCCAACACATTTTGCACATTTTATTCTAGGCAAATGCAAACAACTTGCCTGCAGGATAACTGGTTCATTATTTTTGGTCAAACAGATGGAAAACAATGGCAGAAAATGAAACAACTTGCACAACAATTCAAGAGCGGCACTTAGGAATCTGATTTTTTTTTCAGGGATGAACAAATCAGTAGAGCAGGGGCCCAATTGAGTGAAAAAAAAACATTTGTAGAAGAAGAAATGAAGCTCTCCAGTTTGCACAGCAGGTTATACGTTACTAAACAAAAAAATAGCCACTTATTATTAAAAGAACCAATAACCTGTTTCTAATTAACAGAACTGGCTACACCAACTGCCCTCTAAACGTCAAGACTGATTCTATTTTATTATATATTTTTAAAACAACTATAGATTATAATTTGTTCACCCCTGACTTTAAACGCAATGCATTATATTCTATTGCTGCCCTGACAACACACAAGTCATTTTCAAATGCGACAATATCAGAGAGAGAGAGAGAGAGAGAGAGAGAGAGAGAGAGACTGGCTGTATAGCAGATAATTGAATAGATTGATAAAGGTAAAATCTTAACAGTCTAGGGTAAGGTAGACCTCAGCAATAGTGTCAATCAAAAACAAAATCTTTACTTACCCCAGAAACAGTCAAATTTTACAGTACACAATTCAACTTTATGCACTAACTTGGTCAAAGACAATGCATTGACAGCAGAAACTGGGGATGTCTTAATTTGGTTGTACTTACGGAGGGCTCATTTCACTGGTGTGGTAACAGCACAGCCTCCTCAGCCCTAAAAACACACACCTACAGGTCTACGCCAAACAGGTGGTCAAAATATATGTATACGGCCACAGTTTTTTTTTTTTAAACTAGACATTTGGCAAAAAATATGCATTTATCAATTGAGAGAAGGGGCATGACTTAAATGCACAACAATTAAAAAAAACCTCACCTGGCCTAGGAGAGGGAGAAAAAAAACCCAAAACAGTATACTGAAATGAAAAAGCAGTTTGCACTCATATCACATTGCCTTATGATATTTTGCTTACCGCTGTCCTAAACTGTCCTGTTAGGGGGAAAGTTTCTTACATTATAAAAGCAAGAAAGACGGCATAGCAATAGCTCACACCACCTTTCTTTACACCGGTCTACTCCTACTGCTAATAAACCAGACTAGATGCTTTCATACCATAACTAGAACACCAGGAGACATTAAATCAACTTTTAGACAGTTGGAGCGAAACGTGATGTCAGCTGTTCGCCTGCCCGCCCTGTTCCAAACCACCCCTAAAAAAACAAAACAAACGCAGTATAGAGAACCATACCCGCTTTTTACCGTCCCCACTTACCAACACAGGAGGTTTCATTATGTTTTATTGCAAAACACAACAGCATTTTTAAAACAGAGCATTTACATGAAAGAGAGAAAGAGCACTTGAGTACTTGAACTACACAATGGAGTACATGAGCTGGAATGACCGATAACGCACTAAAAACAGTTCAATTTTTTACAAGAGAGGAAAAAAATTACAAAACAAAAACAAAAACCAAAGAGAATTCCCAATCCGGAGCCATTTTTGCAATCTAGTTTAAATGCAAACCAAGGAAATTACGATCTTCGTCAAGGCGTCTGCATCCAAACATTTAACAAAGGATTTTTTTCGACAAGGTAGCATTTACTTTATGTCCGCTTCACATTACTGGCCCTGTGCAGAAGAAATACATAAGAAATACACAACATGTTAAGAGCAGAAACATTAACTCACTACCCCAGCCCTAACCCATAACCTAATTATAGAGACAAAGATGCCTGTAGAGGAGATAAGAAAAACTGGTTAAGTCTTCTTGTCGTTTGGTTGTCGGGACTCCTGGCGAAGCTGTGAAGGAAACAGTTATATAAAGAAATAGAGGATGGACAAACAGCACACATCACATTATATGGCACGTTAGACGTGTACCTGCTGAGCCGGCGGTGCAGATCCCATAGGCTGAGAGGAGCCTTGGCCATAGTAGGCCGCTTGCTGGCGATAATACTCTGCCCATGCCGCACTGTAGTCCGGCTGGCCTCCGGGCTGAGAGGAGCTTGCGCCGGCCGCCTGAGGGGCTGCCTGACCTGTAAAATAATTATGCAAATAACTTTAGCCAAGTGTTCTACAACTTTGAACATGGCTGATTAAATACAAAATGGGGGGGGGGGCATACGAACTTAAGAAACAAACAAGAACAACACCAGTCATTTGGATTGTTATAGTCAAAGTTATTATTATAATGTATTGAGCTTTACCAAATAAATAAACAACTAAATTGTAAGTGGGGGAACGATCCCAGCCATGCTGCCTCCAAGTGGTGGGACAGAAACCCACTAGCTTGCTCTAGGGCAGTGGTATTTACAGCAGCTCTACTGCAGAGGGCCATAACACACAACACAGCTGCCCAGACACTTTATCGAACAAGAACACAAGCATTAACCTCTTACCTTGTTTCTTATAGTACTCCTCCCACGCCTTGGTGTAATCCTGTGGCTGCTGGCCTTGTTGACCTAAATGGCAGATTTACTAGTTTTAGAAACATGTATTAAACAAAATGAAAATTGACAGTATTCAATTTAACTATTTTCTTGGTAGTCCAGTTGCTTTGTGTTCCTGAGACTAGCATTTTTGAGACAATGAAACACCAAGAAACACCAAGAACAATCGTTATGGTTTTCCTTCAAAGACAACTGATTCAAAAATGTTGATATCATTAGCAATCATACTTAAAGGCTGACCCAAAGACAGCCTTGTAGCTGCAACCCCACCTTTTTTAATGAAATTAAATAATTTTTACTTAAACATTGTCCCAGCTGGAAGGTCACTGCAAACTACTTTATCACTTAGCACAAGTGATAAAGTAGTCCATGTGTTATAAATAAGTGGATGGTTTACACATTGAAGTAAAGAGGAACGTTATGTTAATTTACACAGTGGGCAGAACGTAATGGTGTGTATAATACACTCTGGAATACATGGCAACTTGCCTAAGACCCAAAATTTAATAGTCTAAACTCAATGCCTTAATCAAAACGCAGACTTGAAAATTTTAACAAAAAAAATTATGTTCACTTCCCTGTAGCTGTTAAGAGTAAAGCTGTTAAATAGTCAGTGGAGGGGGAAAAAATGAAATCTAAAAACTACAATTTACCCATTTTCTTGTAATATTCTTCCCAGGCCTTGGTGTAATCTGCCTGTCCGCTCTGACCTGGAGCCTGCGGGTCACCTGTTAAAAACGGTGCAAACTAATTGAGAACCGTCATGCAGAATGTCTGCACTCGACCCAAAGTAAACTATAAGGGATATTAACTACAAATACAACTTGCTACACTGCAGATGTTGAAGTCTTTGGACTTGCTTTGCGAACTATGTAATGTAGAAGTGGGCGTTGAAAAAGAAAACAAGTTGTACCTTGACCATTAGCTGGAGTGGTGCCCGGAGCAGCAGCGTTGGTGGGCGTCAAAGGGGCCTGAGGCTGCTGCTGGTATTGAGCATAATAGGCAGCCCACGCTGCAGCGTTTGCATCTGCAGCTGCTTTATCTGTATGACACACAGCTTGTAAAATTTTAACCCAGAATGTTAAAATTCAAAAAAAAAAAAAAAAAAAAAAGGCAAGGGAAAATTTAAAGAGGGCTTACTGGGATCAGGCTGGCCCTGCTGCCAGTGGGGGTAACCGTTACCCCAGCCCTGAGGTTGGTATGGACCTGGAGGACCACCGCTTGGGGAGACAAGAATGTTAAATATATAAAAACTGTCGTCAATCCACATTTACATTTTCTGGAAATCCCACAAAAGTTGTAACACTTACTGTGGTCCAGGAGGTCCTTGGTTGTAAGGACCTGGATTGTAGGGTCCCATAGGTGCAGGAGGTCCAGGCGGACCTGGTGGACCATGCGGTGCAGGGCCGCCATGTGGTCCTGGCGGTCCATGAGGTCCACCCATAGGGCTGACAGGACCCTGAGCAAATGTTCGAAAACGGTTTACTACAAGGCAGCAGTAAAATTTACAAAACAGTTGTTAGCCATTTTAATCGCTCACCCCGATCTTCTCTTCTACAAGCTGTCTGGCGTAATCTATCTGTTGTGGTGTCCCACGCACTGTGAACATCTTTATGTTTGGGTCGGCGTTGGGAGGAGGATTCCTCTGCAACTCAATTCTTGCACCAGACTGCTGGCTAATGCTTTTAATTGTCTCCCCTCCTGTGGATGGATTATAAATGTCACTTTAGTAGCTACATAAAAATCGAATAAAATCAATAAAATTGTTTCTAACACCTTTAGCCCAAACTATTGGTACACTTTCTGCTCAAGTGAATCACACATTTCAATTTATTCTTAACAAGTACACCTGAATGAGAACAGGACTGACCTTTTCCGATAATTAGGCCGGTCTTAACAGTGGGAACAGTGAACGAGAACTCCTGTAAGCCACCTGGTGGGCCCATGTTCCAGTTACCATGGCCACGACCTCTGCCCCTGCCCCCTGGACCAGGCGGCCCAGCAGCTTGCACACTGTGCAAGAGGTCTGTAATGATGCTGGCTGCATGCTGTGCTCGGTCAGGAGGGCCCATGATCTGGGCAATCCTGTCTGGCGTGCTGCCGTCATCTGAAAAATAATCCGGATAAAAATGGAAAAAAGGGTGAAACCCGCCCCCAAAAAAACTAATCTGATTGATATGTTAAACCATATCTATACTATCATGCTCCAAAATAAACCTAACCAAACCTGGTTTGAATTGAATCTTAACGCCGGTGTCGTTTTGAATTTTCTTGATCATTTCACCATTCCTGCCAATCACTATCCCCACGGCAAAGCGTGGCACGGGAACCTTGGCGAACAAAAATAAATTTCACAACTGTACTACAACAAGCATAAACACATTAGCTCTCTTTTTTTATGACTTACATCCAACCCTTCACCGCCACCGCCGCCGCCACCACCACCACCCATCCGTGATCCGTATTCACCCCTCTGCTCTCGGAAACCTTGGTCTCTGATCAGGTCCATCACCATGTCTTTTGCTTGCTGAAAAAAAGAATCCATTTACAAATTTGCCATTGAAAATTAGACCAAAAAATTATTTAACTGTACACTAACTCACTTGAACTTTAAACGGATCTCCAGAAATCCTGAGCGGTTTGTCTGCTCCAGTGTTTTGAGGCCCATCTTGAATCATGACCATTTTAACCCCGGCTCGCTCCTAAATTTTAAAATTAAAAAGGTTTTATTGTTAATAATGAAACACCTTCAAAAAGAAATAAAAAAAAAACATCGCTTTAAATAAATAAAAGTAAACTGACCTGTAACTGTTTAATCGTCTCACCTCCCTTTCCAATGACAAGGCCAGCTTTGGATGCTGGGATCATAATTTCCTGAACAGACATACCAGGACCATCATTGTGAAACGGAGTTGGTCTTCCCTTCTCCACAATCTCGGTCAATAACCTCTTTGCAGCCCTATTAAATAAATTTAAAAAAAATATATATATATATATATTTATATATAGAGAGAGAGATATTCACATTGTTGTGTGTAAACTTAAAAGCTGTCTTGTGCCATCATGCACACTCACATGATGGAATCTGGTGCGCCTGTTAATGTCACAGAGCGATCGGGCATGCCACCGCTGTCTATAAAAAAAGGACCAGAGCATATTGGTGGTATACAGAATTTTAAAAAATCTTCAAGAAAGACTAACGGGGTGTTTTTTATTTTTTACCTGGAGCAATCTGTATCTTGCAACCAGAGTCCTGCTGTATCCTTGAAATCTGCTCGCCTCCTCTTCCGATAACTAGACAAATCAAGTGTTTATTAATACTTGGCAAAACATAGGGAAACCACGGGCTCTTTCACACAATCTACTTACTGAAGCCAACCATGCCATCTGGAACCTTGAACTCTTCTGATATAGGCCTGAGTAAAGCAATCAGATGGGTTTTTTGTGATAAGCATGTCTGTTTACAGAAGCTAGGAAATATAAAATCACTTTACAGGTAAAATAGTAGTTAATTGGTAAATAAAGCATACCTTGGTAGACCAGCCATTCCACCCATTGCAGAAAAGGCTTCGGGGCAAAAAGGGGGAAAACAGTTACGCAACAGCCAACAACCAAAGCAAAATTAAGAAAACTATTAGTATTTTTTTAAAGATGCGACTGAAAAATAAACGCTTACGGTCACTTGCAATTTTCTTTGTTTCGGGCTGATCTGTCGGGTGAAAATAAAAAAGACGATGATTAATTATCCATGAAAGGAGCTACACGTGCAGTGCAGTCTCCAGTGTCAGCAGTTAGAGACACTGAAGCGCATGGGGTGTTATTGAAAAATTATCAATCATCAATGAAGTCTAGCAAAAAGAGTGGGTAATGTAAAACAGAAATCTAGAAATCGGTGCATAAAAAGCAAAAAACATTATCCCAATGCTATATTACAGCCCAACTTGCTACTTGTGTTTAGGGATAATTTTTTTTTTAAAACAAAGTAAAGGCCAAGGTATTCAATTCACATCAAATGAGATAAACCGATTCAGTAGAGTCGGTACGCCTCTCTACGGTAGACGAATAGATCGAATAGATCACTACTACATAAAAGACAAAACATTTGTCTAAAGTTACATTAAAGCCCAACCAGTTACTTGTCTAAAAATAAATAAATAAATGTAAAAAGAAACGTTTTCGATTACAACACAAAAAAATCGCACAAAACGGTACACCTCAAATGAGTCGCTTAAAAAAAAGTTCCTCAAGTCACTGAATACTAACTTACCCCCGTCCTCCAAAGCCCTTTTCTGCCCTCCATATGCGAACTCGTTGGTAACAGGAGGTGGATTAACGCCATCACCTCCGATTTTAGCTGCTATCTGGAAAGCAAAAAAGTAATGAGGCATAAATCAGAGTGCGCGCGCAAACAAGGCCTTCATCCGATGAATAAATCCACCAACGGCTAATTAAGTAGCTAAATGTGTCGATCAAATTTCACACATTTTGAAACATTAAAATCACACACCTAACGTTACATTTGTTTGGAGCTCAGCAGCGAAAACGCTAGCTAGCTAGTCATCTATACGTGTAGGTAAATCGCTAGCATGGTTTGGGTTAAGCCTGCTTTATATATTTTTAAAAGCTGATAAAGTAAGAAGTTTAAGATTATGTTAAAGGCGAATATTTCTTTACTGTGCAATTTAATTAAAACGACAGAACACAGCATACATCGACTAAATGAAATTAAAGTATTCGTGATGCAAGCCTCTCCTTTGTTGCAATTAGCTATAGCATTAGCAGGCCCACAATCGACCAGAGAGGGTCTTGTAGCAAATCGACAAACACTAAATAGATAGTGCACTACATACACGCATATAAGTAAATACCCTGCGTGTCCTACAAAGTGCACGTTCACGTACACTATTAAGCCATTTGGGATGTAGCCACACATTCAACCCCGTGCCGTTAGCTTCTTTGTAAGCCCTCGACGTCGGTTATGTTTAAATAAATCTAAAGAGAATGTTTAAAGTTTTCACAAGTAAATTACTTACCTGTCTCGCCCGTTGTAGCGCATCTTTAAAAGCGTCGTTCATTCCTCCGCCAGCGTTTGATGACGGCGGTGCCACACTTGTATAGTCAGCCATTTTTTTGCGTGTATGAGGTGTGAGAGAATATGGCCGCGCAAGTGAGACGACAAGGCGGAAAAAATCTTACTGCGCCACGTTTGCAGACTGTCGCCGAAAGGGGGCGCGCAAAGACATTATGACGACTTCCGGTCACTGGGGGGTGGGGTTGTTACGAAGAATTAGTTAACAGTGGTGGTGTTATATAAAAAACACAATCCTGACATAAAGATAATCACAGGGTTAAAGCGATCTCATTAACATTTATTACGTAATTGGATTAAATGTTATTTATGGGGTTTTTTTTACAGATGTAGAATCACAAGCCAGGGTTCCCAGATTGGAATACTCTTCTGTACATCTCGGCGGTTTTAAATTTGATTCTGTTGGAACAGAATTTGGAACAGGTTGGTAGTTCGCCATGTTTATTTTAAAGATTACTTATTTATCAAAATCCATGTGTTAAAGATGGCACCGGAAATAAAATGGAATCTTCTTATAGTATGACGTCATAGTTCCAGTACTTACATTGACAGCATTTGGCAGACGCCCTTATCCAGAGCGATTTACAACTGAGCTATTGGGGGTTAAGGGCCTTGCTCAGGAGCCCACGGTGGTGGCTTGGTGGTGCTGG
>JAOTQW010000033.1:9447424-9459312 GCA_026260075.1 Sisor rabdophorus | reverse complement strand
GGACCTTCTTGCTGTGAGGCAACGGTGCTAACCACTGCGCCACCGCGCCGCCCCATGATAGTTAACAGTTTTTTTAAATGTCCTCCTCTCCATCACAAACCTTTCTACCTAAAATTCATTGTTCATTGTACCTGCTTATTCCTGAACTTGTGGTCACGGTGGTCTGCTGTAGACTATTCCAGCGCACGTAGGGCAAGAGGCAGGAGTACACCCTGGACAAGTCGCCAGTCCATGACGGGGCCAAGCATAGACAAACAGTGTAGAGTCACCAATCAACCAAATGTACATGTTTTTGGACTGTAGAGGAAAACCAGAGTACCCGGAGAAAGCCCATGCAAGCACAGGGAGAACATGCAAACTTAAACAGAAAGACTCCGTGCCCGGGAATCGAACTTAGGACCTTCTTGTTATAAGGCGACCGTGCAAAACTGCACCACCTCGCTGCCCCTACCTAAAATTCTACCTTTTAATCCTGTTTCATTCATTCATCCTCTATACCGGCTTATTCCCGAATTTGGGGTCACATGGTCTGTTCGAGACAATCCCAGCATACATAGGGCGATAGGCAAGTCAAAGGTCCATCGCAGGGCCACACATAGACAAACAACCACACACACTCACATTCACTCGTATGGGCAATTTGCAATCACCAATCAAACTGAGGTACATGTTTTTGGACTGTGGGAAAAAAAGGGAGAACCAGGAGAAAACCCACGCAAGCACGAGGAGAACATGCAAACTGTAGGATAATGTAGAACTTCTCTCTGCAGTATAGACTTTTCTCAAGCACAATGTAATAAATAATAGCAAATGATTCCCAGCACCACCAAGCCAGCACCATGGGCCGATGGGCCGATGGGCAAGGCCTTAAACCCTCATTTGCATAAAAGTCTAAGGTGCTCTTATATTTTAAAAAATATAGATTATACAACTACAAGTAATGGTTGCACGGTCGCCTGACAGCAAGAAGATCCCGGGTTTGATTACCGGGCAGGGGGTCTTTCTGTGTGGAGTTTGCAATTTCTTCCAGAGTACTCCAGTTTTCTCCCACTGTTCAAACATGTACATTAGGTTGATTGGTGACTCTAAATTGCCCATAAGAGTGAGTGTGAGAGTGTGTTTGTCTGTGTGTGGCCCTGTGATGGATTGGCAACCAGTGTACCTCTGCCTTTTGCTCTATTGTGCTGCGATAGGCTTCAGCAGACCCTCTTGGCCCTTAGTAAGGGAATAAGCGGGTATAGAAGATAAATGAATTAATAAATTATTGAATTAATGAAGGGCGCAGTGGTTAGCACAGTTGCCTTACAACAAGAAGGTCCTGGGTTCGAATCCCGGGCTTGCTGTCTTTCTGTGCGGAGTTTGCATGTGGGTTTTCCCCGGGTACTCCGGTTTCCACCCACAGTCCAAAAACAAGTGCATTAGGTTGCTTGGTGACTCTAAAATTGAGTGATGTGTGAGTGTGTGGTCGTGTGTTTGTGGCCCTGCGATGGACTGGAGACCTGTCCAATGTGCCCTGGGATAGGCCCCAGCAGACCCCCGTGACCCCGAGTTCGAAAATAAGCGGGTGAATGAATGAATGAATGAATAAATTATTAAATTAATGTTATACTTCAATTCTTCCACCAGGTGGCGCTTGGGCAGGGAGATAAAATTAAAATCTGCAGAGGATTCTTGCTTGTCGTTCATGTGTCTGGCCGCTAGAGGGTAAAAGTCTCCGTTTAAAGGTTTACGCCCAGTTTTCAGCAGAATCCCAAACGACTAAGTTTAGGAAATAGGGCACTAGATAGGCAGTACGGTAAAGGCATCTCAGGCAATAACGTATAGGGAAGTTGACAGGCGTTTGAAATACAGCTTCTTACTGCGTCTCTAACCGGAAATAGTGTTTACGACAGCGTCATGGTTGTGTTACAAGGCGAAAGAAGTGGAACCGTCAGCCGTTGCTAGGTGGATTTTCACATTTCTGGCGTCACAAAAAGGGATGCAAAAAACATGTAGAACGAAACATAAAGGACGAAAACGACATTTTGACATCGTCATCGCCGAGTCCTATCTTTTCATTTTGACGCCGCGCGCCGCTTGAAGGTAACGTTGAACCGTTGCAGCTGCGCCAGTTGTGCTAATGTTAGCTAAGTTAGGCTAAGGTGAATGTGCAGCCAGATAGAATGTCATGTTTTCTAAACTATCCCAAGATGCATCGTTACTGATATTTAATCACCAAATGAGCGACCATTTAGTGTAGTTGTGTGAACTTTTGCTCGGCTAACAGCTAGCATTGTTAGCCGTGTCAGGATAGCACAGCTGTCAAATACACTAGCGGTGTTAGTGCGCATGCGTGCCCGGTTCAGCGGCTCAGTTAACACCACATCAGTATTACAATTCTGTCACAAATTATTCTGCACTAAAATTACATTTCATTTAACATCATCACGGTATTAAATATACTCGGACCGAAGCCACGCTATAGCAAGTACTCTGTGTTTATTCTGCTTAAAAACTAACGCACTGTTTTAATTCGGGCCAAAACGATTAAGCTGCAGTAGCGCAGTTTAACCAGGGCGGCGCTATAGTGCATCACATAAGAATACACTGTAAGTGTAAACAAAGCCAAACCAGAAAAGTTTGGACAGTTTTTTTTTTTTTTTTTTACAAAATTACAAACAAAACCTGCTGTTGATAATTTAATATGTAATAAAGCATCAGACTATATTTCATCCTCTCTTTCTTTCCTGTCTCTATTTCTCGCTCGGCCTTTCTTTTTCTCCCTCTGTGTCTGCCTCTCTCTCTCGTTCACCTGTGGTAGAGTGATGCTGGCTGCCTCGAGCTGTGATTGTCCTCATCTGGGGTGTGTTGGAGAGATCACTAAAGAGGAGCTCATCCAAAAGTCTCATGTAAGTAGTAAGCGCTGTCTTGACACTACTTCTGTTTTACTGTCAAGCAAAACAACACATTTCTTCATAATCTATGTGTAATTTTGGGCAATGTTGCTGTGTTATTTCAGGGCCACTGCCAGGACTGCAGCGTCGGTGGGCCAAACCTTTGGGCATGTTTGGAAGTAAGTAACACCTTCAGATCAACTGGCTCAAAAGTAGCTTTATCCTCTAAAATAGCAGATGGAAATGATATCATGGGAATTTTTTTTTAATGATCTTTGCGGTGTTTGTGATTCCCCTTCAGAATGGCTGTGCCTACATTGGATGTGGAGAGTCCCACACTGACCACAGTACAGTCCACTCTCAGGTGTGTGTCCTTCAAGTTCCCAAATGTTAATCACAGAGAAGCAGGCAAAGGTTGGGGATAAGCTGCTGTTTGTCGGAGATGAGTCAGATCACCGGCTGTTGATCAGGGATTAGTCGGGATACCCTCTGTTTGTCGGGGATGAGTCTGGACATCCGGTGTTTGTCGGGGATGAGTCTGGACACACAGTGTTTGTCGGGGATTAGTCAAAATGATCACTGTTTGTGGGGGATGAGTCGGGCAGCGTCTATTTGTCAGGGATGCATTGGAATGGCATCTGTTTGTCTGGGATGTGTCGGGACACCCACTGTTTGTCTGGGATGTGTCGGGACACTCACTGTTTGTCTGGGATGTGTCGGGACACCCACTGTTTGTCGGGGGTGAGTCTGGACTAGAGCTGTTTCTTTGGGATGAGTCGGGACGCCCGCTGTTTGTCGGGGATGAGTTGGGACACTTGCAGTTTTCTGGGGATGAGCTCAAAAGTTAGATAAAACATAGTCATTTCATACAACTATCTTTGAGAAAGAATGCCAAAGCATTGAAATCTACTTTCCTTTCTTCATGTCAGATGTTTGTTTGTTTGTTATACCAGGATGAGTCGGACCTTCTGCTCACTAGACCAGAGTTGTTGGCTTGAGATTAGTTGGCACATAACAGCAAAGTTGCTGATTTGCTGAGTTATAGCAGATAATCACAAAATGTAAAGTTATCTTTTGTTATATTAAGGCTGCACAGTGCTGGTCTTTACTTTGGACTTTTACACTGCTTCTTGTAGAATCGTGAGGCTCCTGTTGTTTTCAAAACAAGCGATGTAATTTTAAATCACTTCAGCCAGCCTGCTTTTAAATATTTTATGATTTTTAGAAACAGCAAGTAAGACTGTGTATTTTTTTTGCCCACAAAAGAAAGGCACGGGGAACTGTTAATTCACTTGCATGAATAATGTAGCGCATTCTGCTGTGTGTGCCAGTGTGTGTGTGCGCATGCATAGCTGGAGACATTAACCCGCCTCTCATTACTATGACACTGCCCACCACACACAGACACCATATGTTCCCTATTCCTAAAGGAAGACAGAATAGTGAGATTAGTAATTTGATTTTGGGAATATCTGGCAACAAATTGTCATCAAATTGCGCAAGGTCCTAAAATTTTACCATATTAAATGCACTGTATATTTTTTTCTGATGTTTTTGTCTTTAATATATGCCACTGTTTCATTTATTTATGTTGGTTTGTAAAGTAGACTGTTGTATTTATACTGTCTTCCTGTGTTAATCTACGTGTAAATCCCCCTTCGTTTTTTCTTTCCCAGGAGTTGCGGCACAACCTGACCGTGAATCTGACCACGCTCAGGGTTTGGTGTTACGCTTGTTCCAAGGAAGTCTTCTTGGACAGGAAGCTGGGTCCTGTAACCCTGCCCGCTGGCTCTGCCAAGTCAAACCCACCTTTCCCACTGCCTGAACAGGTATACCCCCCACACACCCCGCATTCCCCTTTCACTCTGCTTCTACTTTTCCTCATATATTCATTACTCAGCCTAAATGTGTGTGTAACAAGTGTTTTTCCGTCAGGATCCTGGCGTTCCGGGCAGCTCCACTGCTCTCAGAGCGCCACCTGCCCCATACGACCAGGAGATGGAGATTGAGGCAGAGGACGATCTGAGGACTAGAGGTATGTCTGAACCTTGGAAGACATACCTCTAGAAAACAAGTGTGTGATGTAAATTTACACCAGTTTCTTGAATTTTATTGGGTAAAAGGTAATAAATGATTTTTCTACAGCACCATAACTCATTCTATCGTGGTATTGTTGCAAAAGCAACAACCTGTGAGAAGTACAAAAATGTATTGTATAGGCTAGTGAAATGAATAAAATGTGTCACCAACATAAACACTTATCCTTCTTATGAAGCAATATACACAGATAAATAAAAAAAGAAGAACTATATATTTATATATTTTTTATGAAATTTTGGCCCTGGAACTTATTGAAAAAGCTGAAGATGTTGTTATTATATTTGTTGAATTTGTGTCATTTTAGACCAGAACATCCCATTATCACTGAAAATGACTGATTAAAGTTAATTTCTTTATATATTATTGTTTATTACTATACCAGCACCCAGGCTACAGTCATGGCAACTTCACACTCGTGCTTCTCTATCATTAACCTAACATGCATGTTTTGAACTGTGGGAGGAAACCGCACTGCCCGGTGTAAACTCATACCGGCAGGGAGAACGTGCAAACTCTGCACAAAAAATCATAAACTAAGACCTCCTTGCTGTGAGGCGACAATGCTAACCACTACGCCACTATGCTGCCCCTTAGGGTGAATAATTTTTTTATTATTGTTTTCTATAGTTTTTTTCAATACAATGTTTTTTAAACCGCTTTTACAGGAAGAATAAAAGTCAATTAAAGTCCCTAATTTAAAGCCAATAATAAACAGGCACATTCTAAATAAACAGTAAAAAATCAGTGCCCAAATAATAACCTTTTTGAAATCCATCCTGCAGTAAAAAGAATATTCATTTATTTTTATTATTTTTTTTTTATACAAAATGTAGTATCGGCCACACTAGACTCGCTCATTGATATCCGGAGAAACTGGATAAATTTATTTAAATGTTCATCCTTTCTATCTATATTTATATTTTTGTATTTCATATTATATATTGGCGGTGCGGCCGCTCCTCTGGTTTCCTCCCACAGTCCAAAATAATGTACATTAGAATTATTAGTGGTTCTAAATTGCTCATAGTAGTGAGTGTGTGTGGTTGCCCTATGTGCGCTGGGATAGGCCAAAACAGACCCCCGTGAGTAGAATTTATGGAATAAGGAGGTATAGAAGATAAAAAATATTTTTGTTATTGATGTGTTTATATTGTAGAAATGTCACTTAATAACTTTTTACATTTGATCTGTTCTTGCCATGAAATATTAATGGAAGCTAATATGACATATATATATATATATATATATATATCTATGTAAATAAAAAACTTGGATGATAAGTGTCATCCCCCTAAAAGGTGCCATGTTAACACCCATATTATGTTGTCTTTCGCAATAAAGTTATTTAATTGTAAATTGCACATCCTTTTTGTGCTTAAATAATCTGAGTAGATGTAAAAATAGAGGATCTGGGAACATTTTGCCTACTAACAATACAGACGTTCTAATTGCCTTACATGCTAATTCGCCATTTCTGCAGTAAATTACCTTCCCGGTTTTCAGTGACACGCTTTAAACCCGGATTAACGTTTTTGCTGCTCTCCTGCAGGTCTGACTGGCCTGAAAAACATCGGAAACACCTGCTACATGAATGCAGCACTACAGGCACTGTCAAACTGGTGAGGGCTGCTGGCACATGTTCATGTTTACTTGGATTTTTACCTTTCTCACACTGTAGATTTTAAGTCAAATTATTCTGTAATACATTATTGCTCGGGATACATTTCTAGACAAATATTTTTCGAACCTTGAAATCAGGACTATAGATTAGACTGTAGATTAGAGAAAAAAAATATTATTAAACTATACTTCAAATCTTTTGGTGTCAACTGTTTTTCTTCACACCTGTTTTGACCAATTTCTCTTTCTTTTCTTCATGTTGTGTTCCAGTCCTCCACTCACTCAGTTCTTTTTAGACTGTGGAGCGTTGGTCAGAACTGACAAAAAGCCTGCGCTATGTAAAAGCTATCAGAAGCTTATCACGGACCTGTGGCACAAAAACCGGTGGGTAAATATGTAGCATCTTTACAGCACAATTGAATAACACTGAGCCACGCCAACAAAATTCTATATAGGACAAGCTCACAGAGGGGAAAAAAGGGCATGACCTGAACTGTTCGATTTTCAACTGTGTGTGTGTGTGTGTGTGTGTGTGTGTGTGTGTGTGTGCTTCTTTGCAGACCTTCATATGTTGTTCCAACAAACCTGTTTCAGGGTATAAAGGCTGTCAATCCGATGTTTCGTGGCTACTCCCAGCAGGTCAGTCTTTCACTAGATATCCGGCTTTGTAAAAGTGATGCATGTGTGATGGTTTAAAAATCCAAATTAACCACTGCTTTTTCATGAAAAAAAAAAACCATTGGTAATTGTAAAAGCAGTACTATTGGTAAAAGCAGTACCATTTTTATAGCGTTTCAGGGAAAATTTTAGTTGTGTTTTTGCTACATCAGTACTAAAGTGCTGCATTAGCAGAACACCTTATATTTGAGCTTCACAGCACGCCACCAGCAGCAGTCTTCCCTTTCCATAGACAAATACAAAATTATTTTTTATAATGTTATATAAAGACTCAAATAAAAAAAAAGAATATAATGTATTATATAATATTACAACTGTAATTAAACCTGATTAAAGTAAAGACTGAACCAGAAAAAGAATCCCCTTCTTGAACTTGGTGTTAGATATGATTGTGCTGCACCTGAGTTTAAAAAAATAGAATTAAAATATAAAACACAAAAGTAGATGACTGGAATGAGAAAAATTCCAGGCTCCAAAATGTTCTGTTATATGTTTATTTAATTAATAAAACTTGATGTTGTTCTTGGTGGTCCTGCAAGACTTTAACTCTTTTGCATGCTTGATGTTGATCTGGCCATCAATGCCATCATGCTAGTCAAGTCATATGTTTTTTCTTGTAACTCTTTTTTGACATTTTTTTTGTATGTCATCTAGGATTCGCAAGAGTTTCTACGCTGCCTTATGGACCAACTACATGAAGAGCTCAAGGAGCTTATAGAAGAACATGAGGACCATAGTGAAACCACTGGAGAAGATGAAGACGAGCCGGCCGAGTCTGCTGAGCCGATCGAAGCTAATGAAGCCAGCGAAGCCGACACTCTAATCTCAGACGAGGAAAAGGTGACCCGAGAGCGACAGAAAGAGAAGAACCTCATTAACAAGCTCCACCGAGCCGAACTAGACAGAGACAAGGAAGAGAACATGGCCAGCAACGTCAGCCACCAGGGAGCAGCCAAACACAGCAGGACTACTGGTCAGAAGCTCTAAATTCTGAAATCTCATCAAAAGGTGAAGATGTAACTCAATGCAGACGCTGATAGATATTTGTCTTACAGCCCTTTTTTCTTTTTAGACACTAGTTCAGAGATCCAGATCAACAGCACTGGCCGGCCACAGAGCCCAAGTTCCAGTGAGAACATTGGGTGCAAACTGTCCTGCAGTCCACAAAAATCCACCTCCATGTGGCCAAACCTCAATCAGGTTCACAAAAAAGGTAACCCTTCAATAACCTTTCTATTTAAATAATCATTTCTTTTGATTGCTGCTTTTTTAATATAAAAAACTCTAAAAAATACTATTATTGTTCTTACAATATTTACTGTTATATTCATGAGTCTGATAATTATAAAAACATGTTAAAGTAAGATATTTAAGTTAAAATATATATAAAACTGAACTAAATATGTTTTTAGAATGAGATATAGTATTATTAATATTTTCATTTGAAGAGCACATAAAGAGAATGATTTGCGAATATATAGAAACACAACTATATATTTACAAAAGTTAAAATTTTACGTCTTTGTTGACCCCGGAACAGTGAACGTGTTCGCACCACCGAAAAGCAAGCGGCAGAGGAAATACCGCAGTGCCATCTCCGACATTTTTGACGGCACTATTGTCAGCTCCGTGCAGTGTCTGACCTGCGACAGAGTGAGTCGCATTCCAAAACAAGCCTTTCTGTAATTTTGTACGGCCTACAATTGAACCTGCTCTGTCCTTCTTAGGTGTCGGTGACTTTGGAAAACTTTCAGGACATTTCCTTGCCCATTCCTGGAAAAGAGGATCTAGCCAAGCTTCACTCTGCCACCCATCAGACCTCTCTGGTAAAGGCAGGGTCATGCGGTGAGGCTTACGCTGCACAGGGATGGATTGCCTTCGTTCTCGAGTACATCAAGAGGTGCTAATATATGTTTATGTATATTTTTGATACAGCAATTTTAAAAGCATGTTCATCCTTCTTGGATATTTTTATGATTTATTGTTAAGGTGTGTTAATCCACAGCTGGTTCTGGGGCCCAGTGGTCACACTGCAGGACTGTCTGGCTGCCTTTTTTGCTCGCGACGAACTGAAAGGTAAGTTTGTGTCCCTGTTTTAGCTGCATGTTCAGCTTAAAATGCCACATGAGTGCTGAAATAAAAAAGAAAGGAAGAAAGGAATGCCTCAATGTATTTGCAAGTCTTTGTTTTGTACGTCAGTGTTAACCTCAGCGTTTTTTTTTTTTTTTATTATTTTATTATCAGGGGACAACATGTACAGCTGTGAGAAGTGCAAGAAGTGAGTATGCCAAAAAAAAACTCAACCTAAATGTCGTAATGTTTTTTTTTTGAAGTTTTTTGGTTTTAGCTCTGTGTGCATTTGTTTTATTTCTTTACTTTCAGGTTAAGAAACGGAGTCAAGTTCTGCAAAGTACAGAGTTTGCCAGAGGTGCAAGATGAAAATCTCACTGTGCATGTTTTTTGCTTCAATTAGAGTTTTTAGCATCACATTTCGTACCATAGCATAATTTTGTCTATTTCCTGGTAGCAATTGCAGTTACATTTTTGCCAAGTTGTTGCAGAGCATAAATACGGTTGTAATTAAACATTGCAGGTCCTTCTGCTGAGTTGTGATTAAGTGAATAAAACCATTTTCACATTTCCACACAAATAATTACTATCCACAACCCTGCAGCGGCGGATAGATCAGGAGAAAAAATCCTTTAGGATTAGTGTTTTTTTGGTCGGCTGCTTTTTTTCAGAGAATTAACTTTATATTTCATGCACACACAAATGAGTCTTCGTTGCAAAAAAAAAATAAAGATTAGATTTGATTGGAACTTTTAAATTATTATCTGCTCTTTTCGCAGATTCTATGCATCCATCTGAAGCGTTTTAGGCACGAGCTGATGTTCTCTACCAAAATTAGCACTCACGTCTCTTTCCCGCTGGATGGCCTGGACCTGCAGCCCTTCCTGGCCAAAGACAGCTCAGCCCAAACCACCACCTACGACCTGCTGTCCATTATCTGTCACCATGGAACTGCCAGCAGTGAGTTCCACCTACATGGGAGTGGGCAAAACAGAGCTGTTAATGGTTAATGAATGGATTTCCCTTGTGCAGGTGGTCACTATGTAGCATACTGCCGTAACGATCGCAACCAGATGTGGTACGAGTTTGACGATCAGAGTGTGACTGAAGTCTCAGAGTCCTGCGTTCAGAATGCTGAGGCCTATGTGCTGTTCTACAAGTAAGTCTGAAGTGAGAGAAAAAAATATAAAGATCTTGGTCCTGTTTAATTGCAACTCACACACTTACTAGTAAGTTTCATAAAAACCTTGCAAAATGTTGATAAGTTGGTTCAGTATGTTTGATTAGGGTTGGAACTAAACTACGCAGAACCAAGATTGACCATCTTAGCTGTAGAGTGATGAGAAGTTGTGGCCAGATAGTTTTCTGTAGCAGTATGAGTGAGTCTATCCAGTTGTATTTCTTTAGAAGGATGAGTGAGTGTAGCTAGTTGTGTTTCTTTGGAGGGATGAGTGGGTGTGGCCAGTTGTATTTCTGTAGAGGTATAAGTAGGTGTGGCCAGTTGTATTTCTAATGAGGGATGAGTGGGACTAGGTGTGGCTAGTTGTATTTCTGTAGAGGGATGAGTGGGTTCAGGTCAGAGGATGTGGCCTAATTTTTTCTTCCCCGATGTGCTCCAGGAAGAGTAGCGAGGAGGTACAAAAGGAGAGGCGGCGAGTCACGGCTTTGCTCAACGTCATGGAGCCCAGCCTTCTGCAGTTTTATGTCTCGCGGCAGTGGCTTAACAAGTTCCGGACCTTCGCCGAGCCCGGGCCTATTTCCAATCGGGACTTTCTGTGCGCACATGGAGGTGAGAAAATAGTCACGTGACTTATAATACCTAAAACTCCACAAACCCTTATCAGTCACTACACCATTGTACATGCGCATTATTTCACACTTTACCAATTCCTTTCTTTTTACTTGCTTTTCTTCATCCTTTTTTCTTTGAAAAGCAAAAGCGCATTGCTAATAAAGCCACAAAAGCATATGGAACATGGAATAAATAATAGAACACACAGTAGTCTGATTTCTTATTTTACATTCCCTACTTTACTCCAACTTGCTCCTGCTTCCTTCCTTCCTTCCTTCTGTTGCTACTTTCTTCTTTTCTTTTATACTTTCTCTGGCCTCATCCTTTCTTTCCCCTTTCGTTTTATTCTCTTTACTTTCTTTTCTTTCTCTTTCTCCTTTCATCCTATTGGTCCTTTTTTCCACTATAATTTTTGTCTTTATTTCTTTTTTTTTGTACTCTTTCTACCTCTTATTTCTCTATCCCCTTTTATTTTTACTTATCATTTTCCCACTCCTGTCTTCTTTTCCTTTACCCTTTCTTTCACTTTTTAATTAATTTCTTCCATTTTTCTTTCTTTCCTTTGTTTATTTTTTAGTGAGAGAAAACTTTTCTGAGTGCTTTTCTTCACAGGTGTTCCACCTCACAAGTCTACATATATGGACGACCTGGTGGTCATGCTGCCACAAAACGTCTGGGACCATCTGTATAGCAGGTTTGGATAGCTGTGTGTGTGTGTGTGTGTGTGTGTGTGTGTGTGTGTGTGTGTGTGTGTG
>JAOTQW010000033.1:9416717-9429153 GCA_026260075.1 Sisor rabdophorus | reverse complement strand
GTCACCAATCAACCTAATGCACATGTTTTTGGACTGTGGGAGGAAACCCACACAAACTCAGGGAAAAGTGGGATTCGAACCCCTTTGTCAGGCAACCGATCTAACCACTACGTCACAGCGCCACCCACAAGATAAACATAAGAATTGCTAAAGTGGAGATCTTTCAGGGACCCGGCTTTTAAATCTCTGAAAGACGCAGGCAGGTGCTGTATATGAATTGCAAGTGCCCAAAACTTGCAGTGTGTATTTTTTTTTTCTTTTATCTTTTGTCAAGAGGTGATCCAAATATTCAAAGCTAGAAATAATAGAACTAAATAGGCCCGGCTTTGTGCAGCGTTTCTATGGCGATCCTAATGTAAGCCACCATGTTGGCCAATTGTTTTTGCCCACTCGGTCGGCACACGGGTCACTGATTAAAAATGACTCGCCCGTTTGGCAAACAACTTTCATCCTTACCAACATAATCACTTCATTATCAGGAATAGACTATGACTAGAAAACAAAACTAAACAACACATCGTCTGGCCAATTAGATTTAGGAATCCAATCCAAATTGTAAATTTTACCTGGTATGTAAATCACAAGGGATATATTGTGTGTTTCTTTTCTATTAAACTCTAAAGAACTATTTCTGAAAAATTATGTCTAGACCTTTTGCCAAATCCTACACCACCACCAAGTGCTTTGAAAACAGTGCTGGATTTGAGTCTGGTGTCTCCAGTACATCCTGCCCTACATAATACTATCACAACATCATAGACGTTTATAGTCTTATAGTCACTGCTTTTTCCAGAACATCCCCGTTCAAACGAAAAAACCCAAATTAGATAGTGATGAAATTACAGGTAATAACTTAAGTGAAGTCTTTAAGAGCTTGATGATGATGATGATGGCACTGATGGAAGAAATGTTAGCATTCTGGAACATCACATTTCTATGTAACTGTGCAAGGTTGAATAAATAAAATGGACTCAGTTAAATCACTTGTTGAGCAACAATAACAACAATCATGTGCATAATTGTGAGTAATTTGAGTATTTACTTGAGTAATTTGATTTTCTATACAGAGATATTAACAGCAGGATGAAGAGCTTGCAATTTTGGGTCTTGATCAGTCTCACCTCCATCAGCTGTGGTATTTCTCTCCTGGACAGATACTCCTTGGCTTCGTTTACGTTCATGTCTCGTGCTGGAGCGCGCGCTGTATATCAAATGTAGCGCACACGCGCACACGCACACTTACACACTTATAGAAAACAAGAATTCTCGTTAGTCGTTTCTTTGCTGCAACGTGACACGATTCTCTACAGATCTGCTCGCGTGTATGTCATTCTGGCTCATACTAAACCTTCTCTACTCAGCAGTAAGTGTGGAAGTTGGAGGACGCCGACACACCGCTTTTTTTACGAACCGGGTTGCCATGTTGGATACAATGAAAGTAAGACTGCACAATTTAGGTAAACAATGTGGTAGTTTATATTAATCTAAACGAAGTTTACACACGTTCTGCTCATTCTCAATTTCTTAAAAGCACAAAGGTTATCTATTGGTTATCTATTATCTATTATATTACGTTGCAAAACATACTGGCGGTTCAGGCCCGTTATATTTCAATCTGGCAACACGTTCCAACGCGCAGGCAGCGCTCGGGAAAGCAGAAAGCAGGGCGCGCACAGCGCCAGGTATCGGGGGCACGCATCGGAAACACATATGTTAGAAATATATATTTATTTGATTAAATACTGAATATATTATAAATGATCTATTAGATGTTATTGAATATGTGGCTTTCGGAAACTGTATGCAATTATTTTTTTCTTTACACGCATTTATTTTCTGTCTATATATTTATTACATTTTAAAAAGGGTCAACTTTATTATTGCAGCCTATCTAGACAATTTTTTAGAGAAGTGTTTCTTTTACTTTTTTACTATCTACTATTATTTCTTGATACTTTCATGTTACAGCAATATATCAACAAAATAGCAACTTGGATCAAATTACACGATTTAAGCAAATGTGTGGCCTCTTAAGAAAGATTTGAAAAAAAATCATTTTGTTCTTTTTTCTTTAAAATAATATAAAACTTTTTAAAATTAAAAATAAAACTTAAATAAAATTATTTTTATTGAATAATAGAACAAAATAAAACCCGGAGAAAAATAGCACTCTCAGATTTAGCTATTCATTAATATACGCCTCTATGGGTTTTTTTTTTAACTTTTATTATGAATACGTGTCTTTTATTGGGTCCTGTTTACTAACTTCCGGGTTTAATCAGCTAACCTGTCAAACCTATTTTCCGGCCTAGCCGAAATGGCAGCTTTTGTATTTATAACATTATACGCTTTTATAAACTGCTTGATATTTTTGCCAGTCGCCAACAGCAACAGTGTTGATGTAAGTCTTTTATAAATATGTATCTATACATATATTAAATAACATTGGCGCTAGACTTCTTCAGAGCGTCGCAGTTGTCTTTCATTCATAACGTCAGCAGGCGCGTGCTAGCTCAAAGCCTTTATTTATTATTTGAGACAGAATAATAAGTAAATTGGGTAAAAACTTAAAAAAAAAACTTTTTTCCGGTTTTTAGGTTAATGCATTTCTCCCAACAAGCTTCTGCAATGTCACAGCATTTATTTCTGGCTATAGTTATTATTATTATTATTATTTTGCCAGTATCAAAAAAATAGTAAGATAAGTAATAAAAGTCTTCAGCAGCACATCCCAAAGATTCTCAATTGGGTTTAGGTACTGGAATCCTGACACTGACATCCCGGATTATGCCTGGCAATCCATTGATGGAATAATCTGGTCATTCAGTATATTCGGGTGGTCAGCTGACCTTATTCGTTGGACAGATAACCCAGATCACACCACTGCCCCCACGGTCCTGTACGGTAGGCACTATCCATGATGGGTGCATCACTTCATCCACAGCAGCTCTTCTTACCCTGATGCACCCGTCACTCTGGAACAGACCCAAGTTCCCTTTGGGATCCCATTATGTGTGTTGAAATGCTCCTATTTTCGTAACTATTAATACTGTACACTGGGATTTTTTTATGATTTGATTTCAGTGATGGCAATTGTTCAAGATTTTTTTATGACCACGTTTCTTCCTCAAAGATCATTTTCCACTAGCCTTCCAGTTTTCCATTATGCTTTGGATTGTGATCCCAGATCTGACATGCTTGTTTGAGAAATGAGAAGCTCATCGGTTAGAGTTAAATAACTTGTGATTATGTAATTACATAATTCTTGAGTTAAATCCAGGTGGTGGATAGGCAGTGTGTATACACATTTATTCATTTATTTCTCTACCCCGCTTATTCCCTTATTTGGGGTCACAGGGCTCTGCTGGAGCTTATCCTAGCGCACATACTGCAAGAGGCAGGGATACACCCTGGACCGGTCGCCAGTCCATCCCAGAGCCAACACACACACTCACATTCAATCCTATAGGCAATTTAGCATCGCCAAACCTAATGCACATGTCTTTGGACTGTAGGAGGAAACTTTCAAAAATAATGGCAACAATAAAGGCTATGGCAGCCCCCTATAGCGGCTTGGATACATCCAAGCCCCCTATAGCGGCTTGGATGTATCCACCTGAGACGAGATGAGAGATAAGTTTGTGTGTTTAAAAATGAGTTGTAAATCAGACAGACAGACTTCTTTGTGAATCAATTTGTTTGTGAGTTATGCTGCTGTACATGTACTGCATTTTATTTATGCATCACAAATGAAATTCTGCCTTATACAATAAATTCAGTTTTTATGCTGCATATTTGCAGATACCAAAATTTGGCCGATAAATGCAGCAAACCAATATATTAGTCAGGCTTTACTTATTGTTATATAGAACAGGACGCTTCAAATTTAGAGCAGTTTTTGTTTCATTTGTATTGTCTGTCTTATTCTGTTTCAGACAAAAGCCACGCAGTTCTTTAGCAGCGGTCACACGAACAACTGGGCAGTGCTGGTGAGACTATTAATCACACAGCCACTCATTAACTACATGAAGCTTATTACAGCAAGTAGAGTTTAAATTCTTGCATGCAGGTTTGCACTTCAAGATTCTGGTTCAACTATCGGCACGTTGCCAATGTGCTGTCTGTGTACAGGAGCGTGAAGAGATTAGGCATCCCAGACAGGTTGTTTTCAATCTTGGCACTCGATCTTATAGCTCAAATTAAGATCTTTATGCATGTAAAAAAATTGTTTCCTATTGTTTCCTGCATTTTCCCCAATCCAGTCACATTGTTCTGATGTTAGCCGACGACATGGCCTGCAACCACAGAAACCCCAAACCCGCTACAGTGTTTAGCCATAAGAACATGGAACTGAACGTTTACGGAGATGACGTGGAGGTGGATTACCGTGGATACGAGGTGGGCGGTGCCAGGTTGAACAACTTTAACTCTGTTAACAATTTCTGTTTTAGGATTTAAGTAGAAGACAACACATTGCACTAAACTTTCTAAAATCTGATTGGCAAGAAGTTTATCGTATGTTTATAGCGTCTAAAGAAACAACCAAATGAGCTTTTAATGTCACTGATTTCTACAACTTAATAAATAGGAAGAAAATGCACACCTGCTGAAACAATTGATAGCAGAGATCAGGTCATTTTACAGCATTAATTAAAGCTGAAATTTGTTTACATTTATTTTTAGTTATTAAAACTTGTATAATAATTTTAATGTTTATGCTGTTCTATATAAAACCTTGAAATATCAGGATGCAAATGATTTCTTTACCAATTATATAATGCTGTCTGTATTAATAAGTATTTGATCATTTTTCGGG
This sequence comes from Sisor rabdophorus, assembly GCA_026260075.1. Classification (NCBI taxonomy): domain Eukaryota; kingdom Metazoa; phylum Chordata; class Actinopteri; order Siluriformes; family Sisoridae; genus Sisor; species Sisor rabdophorus. Next base: position 9,424,337 of record JAOTQW010000033.1, on the reverse strand, counting down.
GGTCTTTTGCCTCATTAAGGTTACTGTGGAGAATTTTCTGCGAGTGCTGACCGGACGACTGCCGGCGAGCACGCCTCGCTCCAAGCGCTTACTAAGTGACGACCGCAGCAACATCCTTATCTACCTCACAGGTAAACCAAAAATATGAACAATCGGTTTACACCTGAAAGAATCAAAATGGTTGGGCTAATTTGCTAAGGAACTTGGCGGTTTGAGGACAGGTCACGGTGGCAATGGATTTCTGAAGTTCCAGGACTCTGAGGAGATCAGTAATGTGGAGCTGGCCGATGCTTTCGAGCAGATGTGGCAGAAGCGAAGGTAAGATTGATTTAAAAAAACGTAAAACATTTATAAAAAAAATTTTTTAATTGTATTTCTAGTTGAATTTTTTTACATTTTTATTCATCCCCACATGAAAGACAACGTAGTGATTAGCGTGGTCGCCACACAGCAAGAAGCTCCTGGTTTTGATTCCCGCGCAATGGGTCTTTGTGTTCAGCATTCGCATGCTTGCCTGTGTTTATTCTGGGCACTTTGATTTCATTTCCACAGTCCAAAAGATCATTCCACTTTGTCTTTGTGTCATAATACTTAAATGTAAATTAAAAATCAGCTGCCACGCATCATTTATTTATCTCTCAAAAGCAACCTGGGCGTCTGCATCTTCTCCGGTATCTGAAGCTGAGCTCCAGATCTAAACAAATAAAGAAAACATCCACAAATATACTATTATTCCCAGCAGAGAGAGAGATCTTTTTGTGCTGTTCTAACGTCATCACCCAGCTCTTGGTTGCACATCTGGTATTTGATTCTACCACCAAATCAAAGGGCATTAAAACTGATCTAATAATGGTTAAGCTGTTAAAGCCGTGTCTGATGACATCTGCCGGATGGAGAGATCAGTGTGATGGGTGCTAAAATGTACAATCTGGTCATGATGTGTCAGAAACGAAGAGAGCCAGCTGATGAAGATAAATAGGGCTGCAGAAAATCTGCCCTTCAATACAAACACAAACAGCATAATGCACAATTTCTTTTTCTTTACAGGTATAACGAGCTGCTGTTTATAATTGACACCTGCCAGGGAGCCTCCATGTATGAGAGGTTTTACTCACCAAATATCATGGCCCTAGCCAGCAGCCAAGTGGGAGAGGACTCTCTTTCAGTGAGTGTGCCAAATGCCCATCTTTCTCATGCATCTCACCTGGAAATGTTGATGTAATGCCTCGTGTTGTAGTGGGTTGAGCCGCCGGCACCCATATGGGCACCCATATGGGCAGTCCTTTTTTCCTGTCCCAGGAAAAAAGGACTTTAAATATATATATATATTTAAACTAGAAGGACTTATAATATAAATATATATATTTAAACTACCTCCACACTAATGTTTATGTATTTCTTATTATTATTTGCCCTAACACACAAAAGTATTTTATTGTTTTATTACTAACTTGAAGAATCCTTTTCGTGCATGTTCTTTTTGCAGTTTTTGGCAGGAATATTACAGATTTGATATAGTGGTGTATTTATAGATCATCAGTCACCTGAAATAGTTTGGCGTCATGCCCTGGAGATTGATTATCTTTTTAATTAACGTTTTTAATCGACATATTGCATATTTTAAAAAAGCAGCTAACAATTTTTGAACTGATTCTTTCCTTTGTAAGATTGCCTGGGCATCACTAAATTGTAAATGCTTTAGTTAACATATAAACTTTTAAAACTTGGGGTTATGCTTGGTAGAAATTAAAATCTATCAAAAATAATACTTAATCTGTGTGTATCATGTTAAAATGTAATGTTTCTTTAATTGTTTCCTTTTTTTGCAGCACCAACCCGATCTTGCTATTGGAGTCCATTTAATGGACAGATACACCTTCTACCTGCTGGAGTTTCTGGAAGACATCCACCCTGCCAGTCAGGCCAACATGAACGATCTGGTGAGAGAGTGAGATAAAAAAAGTTGTCATAAAGTAACACCACAAAGATCTTGTTAAAAAGTAAGACCATATTTAGTAGAATTTTATTAAGGTTATAGGAAACTATGACTAACTAATAGACCATAAACAAGTAATGTGTAATAAAGTTGTAATTACTAAAACCTAAAGCTATAGTCTGACCTAAAGTAACCTAAAGCCCATAATAAAGTTTAAACAGATGTGTTATAAATTTTGCAATTGAATTGAACTGGACATGCTAAACTTTTATTTTAAAAAAAACATGTATTAACTTTTTGCTTCTCTTTGTGGATGCAAGCATCATCAGTAAATAGAAAGTGATCAGAAAATAGGGTGAGCAGTAATTATTTAAAATAATTAAATAAATGCGTCACAAAAAGTTTTTGATTACAATTAAGCCAAGGATGTAAAATTAAAGGGCTTTAAAATGAATAACACTAATCCTCATCCTATTCAAACATCCTATTCTTGAAGAAGGTAGCTACATGACAACTATAGTTAATAATTAAATTAGAAAATGTAATTAATTTAAAAAAAAATTAATATAAGACGAATGTGGGCCAGTTTTACATGAGCTTAACTACTGAATGATTTTGGTAATTACCCTAAAACATTAGAATTGCCCTAATTACATTTAAAAATATGTAACCTAATAAAACATAGCTACATTAAAATGATTAATTTTCCGTTTTGTGTTAGACTTAAATATAATATTAGACTAAAAATTATATTGAATTAGGACTAATAAATTTTTTTAGGATGGTTACTAGGCTATGTTTGGTCTCTGTGTCTGCCGGAGAGCAAATAAATCTGGCAAGTTCAAATGGATTCCTTAATCCACATATACATCAAGTGCTTTTAAACATACAGGATGAAGACCTTTTCTTTTAGCATCCCATAATCCACATAGAGGGGTGTCAGGTTCAGTTTGATCTGCCTTTTTCTCTGGACAACCCGAGCCCCATTAAATCCTGAATAAATCTGAAACCTTTAGTTTTTTGCTTGTTTTACACAAACATTTATAAAGACTAGAAAAATTAAATATTTTGTAAAATATTTTGACCAAAAATGCTGCAAAAAATTACAAGTAATTAATTGTTTATATAATTAGATATAATAATTTTTGTTTTTTTTTTAAAAAGGAATTAATTTAATCTAGCTACAAATCAAGTTTCTACTAGTATTGTTTTATGTAGACAATTGTAATATACTTATAAACTTTATAAAACTTGTGTAAAAATTTTTATATTATAAATGTAAAGAATAACCCAAAATTATCAAAACATCTTTCGTTCTTTCTTCCATCCATCTATTCATCTATCCATCCATCCATCCATTGATGTCTGATTGTAAATGTGAAGTGATGTGTAAAACAGAGTCTTCTCCTCCCCAGTTTAAGGTGTGTCCCCCAAGCCAGTGCGTGTCCACTCCAGGCCACCGTAGAGATCTGTTCCTGCGAGACTCTGGCAACGTCCTGATCACTGATTTCTTTGGTAGTGTTCGCAAAGTGGAGATCACAACGGAGGTGATAAACCTGACCATGCCCATAGAAGAAGAGTCCACAGTCACGTGAGTCATGTATATTAAAATCGGACACTGACCGACCAGTACAACAGTGCGCTATCCTGTCTGGGTATATATTATACTAGATTGATAAATTGATATATTAGATTGAAACCAAACAGCACACTTGGAAGTGGGGAAAGGCAGACAGACAGAGATGGGAAAGGCGGGCATGCAGGCAGACGAAGAGGGACAGCCAGGCAGGCAGGCAGACTGAGAGGGGCAGCCAGGCAGGTAGACAGACAGACAGACGGAGAGTGGCAGGCAGGCAGACAGACTGAAAGTGGCAGCGAGACAGTCAGAAGGACAAACAGTCGAAGAGGGGCAGCCAGGCAAACAGACAGATGGAATGGGACAGCCAGCCAGGCAGGGAGACAGGCAAATAAAACCGAAGCACCAAAACATAAGCTACTCCAAGCACACAATAAAAACCACACACTAATAGGGTTTTGTGATTAACTTGATCTCTTTGCTTGGATGGTACACTGAGGTCCTGATCTCGACACACACACACTCCCAGCCGTTTGTGTCACTGTCATCAGCATCGGCTGGGAATAAAAAAACCAAACCTGATTGCGATTTCCGCTTAGCAAATGGCAGTTTAATAACCTGCTGCACATCTGTCGCCATGGTTACCGCAGCAGAGGATTAATCTGGATAAATTTTTTTCTGCTAACAGACTTTATTACTGGCTTATCCTTTACTTATATCCATTTTATCAGCATAGGCTAAGCTAATTTAATAAACTCCTCAATCACTAAAACAGAACTGGACTAGACATTAAGAGCTGAACAGTACATGTAAACAGTCATTTAAAAATGTTAGCCAATTATCCTTTATAAACAATCACATATATTTAGACCAGAGGAAGGAGGGAAGTGATAAACAACCCAAACCTCAAACTAGTCCCAGCAACAAGCATATGTGTAGCAAGATGCAGCTGGAGGGCTGGAAATAATTTCTCTGTCTAGTGATCACTAGCAGAAACTCCAAATTAATGTTAATTTAAAAAATCGGTGAAATCAAGGCAAAAAAGGTAATTTGTCAATTTCGGGATGTGAGGCGGATCTTTGTGAGTTATTAATGGAATAAAATAAACAACCAAACAGCTCCTTGAAAGGAGTTAAATGCTTGTTGTTAGGTTACAAAAAAAATCTATGTAGTACCTATCCATTAAATAATGGTATGCATTTGGTACACTTTTTTTGTTTGTCCTTTAGTGTAAAAGTGTTTTGGAAAACTGTGTCGGGTGTGTTTGTGGGGTGTTGTTGAGGATAATGATAAAGATCCACACACCCACTTTAGTAAATTATTTCCATTTATCTCGAATAAAGCCATTATTCTTCAAACGTTTACTCACTCAGCATTTTCCAAACAGACTTGTCGGTGGTTATCTTCGCTCCCCCGGTCTTTGTAAATGAGTTCTTATCATACTGCTTAATACGAGGGTTAAACTAGAGCAGGGTTTGCTAAGCTATTTCTTAAAAATAGGAAGACAAGAGATAAAGTTAAAACCAAGTGATAATAAAACATGCGATAAGCAACGATTCATGGTTAAACAGCAGACTGATCAAATCATGCATTTATATATTGTTTACTTATATATTTATGCTGAAGTGGGACCCGCTCCATTGTTACACAAGTGTTACTTAGGTGTGCTTTATCAATGACACCACAAGGTGGCAGTGACATCATCGATTTCTTTCTTTCTGTGCCACAGCTTTGTGAAGATGAAATCCTTAGCAAAGATTTGCACCATGCTAATAACAATGCTTGAAATTAAGGTGGTTAAGGTGTTAGTTGGAATACTACTTGGATTGAAAGAGTTTGATTCCCAGCGCCACCAATTCCACATCACACCACATCCGAGCAAGGCCCTTAACCCCTAATTATTGTATAAACATTTTTTTTCTCCAAGTGACTTACTGAAAATCAAAGTTATATGAAATTCGAAACCTTTCATTTAACACATGATTTACATGTGTTGAAATGCATATGGATGACAAATTATATTATTATAAAATTTTGTTATGATGGGTGACAATTATTCCGCACCTAATGATACATCATTAATGATACATCAAACCGTTGTCAGTTTTTACGACACTAACAGTGTTGATTATGTAATGTTGTACTTGCTCTCCTTTGAGAATACTAATATTCATATGATCTAGCATGGTAGCTGCTTAATAAGTCACAGTCGTAGAAGATTTCATTAACAGAAAGGATTTTAATAATATGGTAGTCTGATGAATATTTATACTTTTACTATATGCACAGGGCCAGACACAGTTTCCCCCTCAAGAGAGACAATTAGAAAATTAGTGCTGAAAACGTACTAACAGCTGCCTCTATTAGCACACGCCGCTCCAAGCGACAGCTTTTCCAATTAATGGGAAGAGGCGCTTCATTATCAGCGTTTTAATTCGAGGCATTGGAGGGGAATTCATGCCGAATTCGAGCTAATCAGCGGGCGGTAATGGAGAAGGAACGGAAGGAGGAGCGAGCGCCCAGGGCTTAAGCTAAAAAAGACGAGCTGATCCTCGTTTCTAGTGTTAATCGGTTGTAAAACATTTTATTTGATTAGGGCACAGCGTGACTGTTCTTTCTACAGAGCTTGGGCACATTTTCATGTCTGGTAGAAAATATTTCAGTTTACTCGTAACTTTCTAAATACATTTTTTTTTAAAGAAATCATGGAGACTCGCCACATTCTGCCTCTTTTGTTCTCGGCATACACTATATATAATTTTTAGATTTAATCTTTTTAAATTTTATCCTGGTACCGTGGCATGTTTTGGCCACTCACACAATAAATCTAATGTCTGTTACACTTCATTGTCTTAAATTGATTTGGGCAGTAACATTGCCGCTACAATAGATCTTGTTTTTTTATCCTGTCGCAGTTTTGATGTTTCACCACTAGGTGTAATAATCCCTCCATGTTGGGTTTTTTGGTGATTTGTAGTGTAAAAAAAACGACTCCGGCTTCTTGTCACTCTGTATACATACCAAATTGTCATGTTTTTACAAGGCAATCAAAACTGATGTTATAAAAGTCATTCATAACCTCTGGCCTGTTCAGTATTTTTGCTTCTCTTTATTTGTCCCACTTAAAAAAAAAACTATCCATCGCTTCATTCAGCATGTGGTATTGATGGCTCTGTCCCAAATTCAATTTTGGTCATAGTTTTTGAGCCCTGAGTACCCCAGATCGACCTGCATCATCCTCTCAGAGCTAAGCCGGCAAAGATCCAAGGCCAGAGCAATACTACAGGTCCCCAGAGTAAATGAAAATGGGAGAAAGCAGGAGCAGTGCAAAAGGCTAGGAATACCATCTCTGCCACATGTTCTAGAATTGAGTTTAATGACAACCTTTGTTTGTGGTTACGTACTTAATGGAAAAATCCCTTTTTAACCTATTCATAGTGAGGCATATTTATTAAAAAAAATTTAATTCGTCCAGTTTGTTTGTTGTGTCTGCAAATGCAAAGAACCAACAGGGTTTCCAGAACCCACCCATTCTGGGGTGGAGTCTCCTTTTCACCTCTATGGAGTTTCCAAACAATGACTTTGAGCACGGATCAAAGAAATGCTGCTTGAACAATGTTTAATTTAATTTATCTGGCTAATCGGAGAGTCGATAGCGTGTGTAAAAAAGGAATAAATAATTAACATTGATTTGTGTGTCTCCTGCTGAATGTAATGTTCTGTTGTTTCTGCTTTAGGTCTGGTTCTGAACCAAATGGGAAGACTGAGATGTTTTCTTACGTAGACCAATTACCAGTGGCTGAAATCATTCATCAGGTATGTGTTGTGTTGGATAACATCTTTATTAAGAGCCTAACCACAAAAAGAAACATGTGTGCCCCCCCCCCCAAAAAAAAAAAACTCATGCACTGGAAGTACAAATGTTTTTAGGTGATCATAAAGGTCTCATTCAATGAAAAGTAGTCCAGTGATCCACCAATAAAGCAGATAAGCACCACTCCAGTCTTTATTTTTTCTATTCAGTTTGCATTAAAAATGTTGTTTTCATTTCATTTTCATCTTCTTTACCCGCTTATTCCCGAATCCGGGGTCACGGGGGTCCGCTGGA
>JAOTQW010000033.1:9345247-9357291 GCA_026260075.1 Sisor rabdophorus | reverse complement strand
GTGTGTGGCCCTGCGATGAACTGGCGATCTGTCCAGGGTGTACCCCCCTGCCTCTTGCCCTATGTCTGCTAGAACAGGCTCCAGCAGACCCCCGTGACCCCAAAAGATGAATGAATGAATTTGTCTGAAAATATGAAAATATTTGAGGGCCTTTTTAATTAATTTTATAAAATGCATAAAAAATTTAATTATAATATGCATTTCTTGCATGTTCTCCATGTACTTGCATGGGTTAACTCCGAACCCAAATTTGCCCAAGTGTGTGTGTGGTTGTCTGTGTGGCTCTGCATTGGACTGGTGACCTGTCCAGGGTGTACACCACTGGAATAGGCTCCAGCAGACCTCTGTGACCCTGAGTTAGGGAATAAGTGGGTAGAGATGAATAAATTAATTATTCTTGTGTTTTTGTGTGTATTCGTCTTTTTTATATTTGCAAAGCAATATGTTATTTTGTGCACATAAAAAAAATTATATTCAGAAACAGCAATTGCCCAGCCCAAATCTTATGTTATTGATTTATTTATTTTTTTCATTATTTATAGATTTGTTTCACTTCTTTTTTAAATCGAATATTGCCTTTTGTTTTTTCCAGGAAAAAAATCTGACTGCACCATCATAATGTCTGACGCTGACCTGATCGAATTGATGACTGGGAAACTGAATCCACAGACTGTAAGTCAGCTTTGCTTTCTTGAACGCTTCATATGTAAATTGTGTCTCAGGTCCTGTATAAACGTTTATGTAAGCAGTTACTAGAAGTGTTCTGTAAATTGTGTCTCAGGTCCTGTATAAACGTTTATGTAAGCAGTTACTAGAAGTGTTCTGTAAAATTTGACAAATTATTTTCCCAAAAAAGCAGTGGCATAGTGGTAAGCACGGTCACCTCACAACAAGAAGGTCCCTGGTTCGAATCCTGGGCACGGGATCTTTCTGTGTGAAGTTTGCATGTTCTCCGGGTACTCTGGTTTCCTTCCAAAGTCCAAAAACATGTGCATTAGGTTGATAAGTGATTCTTAATTGGCCATAGGAGTACATTTGAGTTCGTTTGGTGGAGATTTTACCCCTGCGTCTTGCCCAATGTGTGCTGGGATAGGCCCCAGCAGACCGCCGTGACCCCCAAAAAGTTTGGGAATAAGCGGGTATAGAGGATAAATGAATAAAATTCTCCACAAAATCATGTATGTATTTTTGCATGGTCACCTTTTAAACAATGGTTTTGGTAAGCAGTTGCTTTTGAAAACTAATGCGCTTCTAATAATTTTTTATTTTTTTTAACTTAGCTCTGCCTTCTACCTGCAGTTCCTTTGACACAAACATACCACATACTATACCATAATCACATTGGGAAAAAAAGTTATATGTTTAATTGTGATAACGTACAGAAATTCATAAAGTGAGCTGTTCATTTAGCCAATCATGTAGTGACAGATTTACACAAAGCCAAGAGTAAATGTGCCTGTTTTTGCTTTATTTTATATTTGCCTTATAAATATGAAAAATTGTGAACCATTCTATTTTATCTGCCGTCAATCAAATCTGTGCATGGCACTATTTTAATAATTCAAAAATAATACTTTATAATGACACGATTATAATACACACCTGAAATCTGTTTTTTTTTTCTTGTGTCCCTCATTTCTATACCAAAGGCGTTTTTCCAAGGCAAGTTAAAGATTACTGGGAATATGGGGATGGCGATGAAGCTGCAGAGCCTCCAGCTGACACCAGGCAAAGCCAAACTGTGAAGAGCTACCCTTTGAGACCTAAGCATGGGATCTGTGACTTTAGGGGTACAATATCACAGAATTTAACACGTATTAGCTTTAGGTAAACATAAATATATGGCAATAATTTTAGATCTTTAATATCATAGTGGTGGTTACAGCCATAAACATTACTAGTATGAAATTGGAAAATTTATGAAAATAACATATTAGACCTCCACTACACCAAATGTGCATTTTATCTTTGAATTGTGGACTGAATAAATACACAGAACAATTGAAACACCAAGATTGTAAATTAGAACATGGTGTTAATTCTCCTGTAAATCTAATATGGTAAAATATTACTTCTGTATGAAGGTAAGGACTTTCACAGTTAAGGTAATATGAAGATTATAAAAGCTAATTTTTAATAAAGTTTTCTTATAACCAAGTTGTCTTTGGCTGGAATAAAGGCATCCTCTTAATCAGTAGATCACTTCATTAATTTGTGGTCTTTGAATATATTTATAATAAAATATTTCTAACTTAATTCAGCAGGTAGATAAAAACCTAATCTAGAACCAATTAAGTTACTGACTGTATGTGCTTGTTTACAGCTATGTCCTTTTTTCTAATGTGATAGCAATTTTTTATGTGTTTGCTATGTTGTCAAAATCCACATTGATGCATCTTAGTAATATTTTTGAAATTTATTTTTCTTTCTAAGCTTTCTCATTTTTTAAAAAAATATATAAAACGTTAATAAAAGATGTTTTAGAGTTAATAGAGTTTTCCATTAAGGCAGAATGACAATTGGCAAATAATATATTGCAAACTATGATATAATTTCAAGATATAAAACCTTTTTCAACAAATCTGTTAAATTAAGCGAATGTAAAACCTTGAACTGTTCTAAATGACAGTACGGATGTAAATGAAAGCATGTACCTAAAACCAATACACAACTAATGAGCATAATTTAGGCTGAATGTCAGGCATATAAATGATCTTGTCTAGGATAAAGCAGGAAAATAATTTATCTTCAAGAATCTTAATCACTGTAACCAGCTGAAAGAACCTAGAGTAGCTGTTCTTGAGGAGAAAATGGTAGAAGGCAGTGTAAATCAGGATCTTTCTTTTAACCCTACATGGCCCATGTCATGCATTACAAACACATTTTAAACTCCACTAACCATTAGCAACTATTAAACAAAATTATTTTTGAGAGACAGAAATGCATTAGTCCCTCCCAAATTCCTTTTAACCGAGGCTACACAGTAGTTTCAAGGCTGTTCATGTTGATGGTACAGTGGTCTCGACTTTGACCTTCATCCTGGTCTTTCTTTCTGACATGATGAGTGGACCTTTTATGCTTCCGCCTTGACCTGATTCCTTCCTCCAGCTTTATGAGGCGGGCCACATCTTTGGAGAGATTTTCAGGTTTCCTAGGAGTCCGAAAACAGCCGTTGTGTTGGTAGGATGACATCATCTGGAGTCTTACCATGGGCTTGGTTTCACAGACCAGTGGAATCTGAGATATGGATATGTCATGCAAATGTCACCAGAAACCAGAGTTCAAGAAGCAGAAGCTGCTACACACAAATTAATAACGGATTGCGCACAGTGTTTATATATGTTGTCAATTACTGTGCATAATTCTTTTGCTGGTGAAAAGAAGTTTTATTTCATAAAGTACACGTGGATTTTAAAATGCATTTTGAGTTTTTCATTTGAGAATTTCTATCAAAAAATTAAAAAATTAAAAAAATAAAAATTTTGTCTCTTCTCATTCTCATGAACGTCTCCTCTTGTGGAATGAGGATTTCGTCACACCCCTATGTAACAGACATTGGTTCATTACATTATCAAACATTGGAGCCAATAACAAATATGTGCAAGTGGCCCCCATGCAACCCTATCTTTTCACAGTATATTTTGTTTACCAAATACAAGAACAAGTTGTTTCTAGGATTGTGGGACAAAACACGTTTGTATTTTTTAGAATTTAGCAGTCTCACCTCTTCAGACTCCTTAATAATGTCTTTCCTGCATATGTGCGCCATGATTCCTGTGGCCAGTGCATCTCCCATCACATTTACCATGGTCCTAAACCGGTCCCTAAAACACACCCAAACAATAAATACATAAAATAAACCTTGGAAGTTTTTGAGGGTTTTTTTTAAAGTAGATCACAGGTAAGTATGGACTTACAGAGCCCAATCCACAGCGATGATCAATGTGATGTCGTCAGTGGGAAGTCCCACTGAAGTTAACACGATCACCATTGTTACCAAGCCAGCCTGAGGAATCCCAGCTGCTCCAATACTGGCTGCTGAGGCTGTAATACTAATGCACAAATCAATGGCTATCAGAGAGGTTCTTTGGCCCAATAATTAAACTTTGTTGCTATACCTGATAGTAATAATCTGGCCAAAGTCCAGCTCGTAGTTGTTGACCTGAGCGATAAAGATGGCTGCCACTGCCTCGTAGAGTGCTGTACCGTCCATATTAATTGTGGCCCCAACGGGTAAGACAAAACGGATTATGCGTTGGTCGATATGGTTGTTTTCCAGGAGGCACTTGAAGGTAATGGGCAACGTGGCAGAGCTAGGGTACACCAACCAAGAACCAAATTGTTTATTGAGGAAAAAGATTGATAAATCCACATACAGATTTATAGCTAATGTTATTTCTTAACATTAATTAAGATTAGGAATAAGTAAGAATAGAATAAACTGAAGCTACATAGGTTATAGCTATAGGGTGTATTTAACAAGGAATTGAGCTGAAATCCATACTTTGGAAAATATCATACATTTTTACCTGGATGAAGTGGCTAGTGAGATGAGCAAAGCCTGCAAGATGCCTCGAATGTAAGCAATTGGGCTGTTTCCGGTAATAAAAAAGTACATTGCAGGCAGGATAAGGAGACCATGGATGATCAGCCCAATAATCACAGTGATGGCATAAAAACCCAATTTCTTTCCCACTGTAGAGGGGTCGTCCATCTCCAATATCTTGCCAGCCACCAGAAAGATAATCCCAAATGGGAAATACCTGCAAGATAGTATGAGCTGTACTCCTATAGTATAGATACTATGGCACAGGGATATCTAATAAAAACAGGTTTTTAGAAAATAAACTACTAGAAAACAACATACCAGATAACAATGGCTACAAGTTTTAGCACTGCTTCATTTAAACTCTGGCAGAATTTAACCAGCACACTGCCATTGGGTCCCATTCTTCCCAGCATAATTCCTAAAACAAATCACCATTAATAATTTTAACATGGTCAAGTACTAAATAGTCTTTAAAAAACATTTTAACTCAGTAATTAAGAGAAAGTCAAACTAGTCATGGTAGTTTCATTCATTCATTCATTCATCTTCTTCACCCACTTATTCCCGATTCCAGGGTCACGGGGCTCTGCTGGAGCCTATCACAGCACACATAGGGCAAAAGGGAGGGGGTACGCCATGGACAGGTCGCCAGTCGCAGGACCACAGACACACAACCACATGCACTCAAATTCACTCCTATGGGCAATTCAGAGTCACCGATCAACCTAATGCAATTGTTTTTGGACTGTGGGAGAAAACCGGAGTACCCGGAGGAAACCCACACAAGCGTGGGGATAACATGCAAACTCAGCACAGAAAGACCCAGAGCCCGGGATTCGAACCCAGGACCTTCTTGTTGTGTTCTTGTTCTCGGTGCTAACCACTACGCCACCGCGCCGCCGTCATGGTAGTTTTAATGGCTTAATTCAAGGAAGGTGGTTGCAGATTGTATAGATTAGTAGTGCACCCATCCTTGATGACCTGAAACCTTACTTGGTTTTTAAAATCCTGCCTTGATACCATTGTTGGGCTAGTGAGCAGGGAACTAAAATGCAATCAGCTTAGCATGGATAAAGAATGATAAATTGTAAATCTACTTGTTCCTGATGCTACTTAAATTAGATTTGCCTCCTTTTCAGCTAAACATGAATGAATGAGTTATATAAAAGAGAGTTTTGTCTTTTGCTTCCTAATGGAGAGCCATTAACAACTGTCAGCCAAGCTATTATTCTGCATAGCTGTGCGTAATAATTACAGCTTTACGCTTTTAAGAGTTAACATTAATTGTGCATCATTAATGCATCATTAACATTAATGGTACATCAGTCCATAAAAATGAATTCAATCCAGACTAGACTGACAGATAGAACATGAACTTACCCATGGCGGCTGAGAAGATGACGATCCCCAAAACATTCATACCATCACTGGTCCCTGGCAACGTCCTGAACACTACCTCTGGAGAGGGTGTTAAGTCCAGGGAGAAACTCTGAAGGCCTGTGCTGTTGTCACCCCTGATGCTGTAAATAAAGATGCGCCTAGTGGTAGATTCCGTCATGTCCTGGCTCGTAGAAGGCTTCGGTTTTAGAATAGGAATACTCCTGCTGCGGTACTGCCAAGGCCATGTAAAGAGAATGCAATTAAAGGCATAAAAACCTTAAAGGATGCATTATGTTTTGCTCTGAATGAGAAATGAAATTGCATGAAATCTTACCTGTTGAAAAGTAGCTTGGACCAGGTTGGCAGGAAACATGTTTCTATTGAAGAGAAAAGGATAATATAATAAATGTTGGATGTTTAGGAATAATGGAAGCAGCATTTACATTTAATATGAGCTGCACTTATCTCAGTGCCTGAGATTGTTTTGCAGTCAGTACTACTATCATTTCTAAGACATCTATTTGTACTAGTACTATCAATAGCTAGTTTATTGGTTAACAGTGTCTAAGAAATTGTTGGCTAAAATCAACATATGGTTTGACCTGTCCAGGGTGTACCCCCCTGCCTCTCGCCCTATGTGCGCTGGGATAGGCTCCAGCAGACCCCCTTGACCCTGGAAAGTTAACGAATAAGCGAATAAGAAGACCATCTAAGAAGTGTTCGTTATTTTGGAAACCATTTCTTGTAGATTTATATCTGATTTCATTAACCACACTAACCATTAAGTGGCTATATAGTAACTCTCAAAACTTGAGAAAAGCTGTACTGCTCATGCAGTGCGAGTTTGACCACTTGCAGTTTTCTTTTTTTGCAGTTGATGTGTATTATAGATGATAGGAAGTCAACGCTTTATCAACAAACTGTTTTTCCATCACATGCTGTAGTGCAGACCCACAAAAGGTAATGTGATCTCAATCTTTTGAAAGTAGCACAGATCCTGTTGGGACCTATTGGAATCTGATAATTAATTAAACTGAATTTGCATTAAAAATGTTTTTTTTTTCTTATTTTCCACAACAGATCTGGCCTTTTAGTTAGGTATGTGACCAACCCAATGACAGTTCTGACAGAATTGATTGGGGTTAAAATCAATTCCAACCTTTAAACTGTTCAAAGCCTTAACAGTAGGTCAAGACCAGTATCCTCTAGATTTACAATAGTTGTTTGGTTGATTACTAAGATAACTTAAAATAGCCTAGAATTATACGAGGCTATGTTATATTTTGGATCCTCAAGGAAATTGTAGGCCATTTTCCTACCGGATGAGGTCAAGCAGAGGATCTGCAGAGCTCATGATAGACTTGCGGTCATCGTCAGAATCGTCTTTTTGTGCAGCTCCTCCTGGGTGGATGATGATTGCTAGGATGATGCCCACCACTACAGCCAAAAAGGTGGTCCAAAGATAGTACGAGATGGTCATGATGCCTAAGCGGCTCGTGCATTTAGCGTCCAGTGCTGCCAGACCAGACATCAGACTAAGGTTGGAAAAAAATGTTTAATATAGATTTTACCATCACTTATTTTTACACAAAATATCTGGTTAAGTTCAAATGAATTGCATTTGAGATATATTAAACCAATAGTAGCAACCTAACTGTGGATGTAATGTTTAGATAGCCATCAAAAATTTTTACAATTTACAACAGTTATGTTTTAGTATTTTTTCGAAAATTGTTTTATTATTAGAAAATACACAAGACAATACAATACAATACGAAATATTAATTTCTCTTTAAATGTAATCTGAGGCACAGCAGGTCATTAAATGCCACTTAATAAATTTGACTTTGCTCTAAACAGCTACATTTTCTGTAATAAAAATATATACACCATTTTTTTCTATAAACAGGAAGATTTAAATCACTTCTGTTTACAATTGCGGGATAGATACTGTAATTATTACTTACTTCTTGTCGACACTGAGGCTGCTAATTGCTGCACTTTATTTTTTTGTCTGTATTGTCATTCATTCTTGTCATTTTTCCTTTTGGTATAGCAAATGTATGATAGGTTAGGGTTAAATAGTTTGGGCACTTTTACTGTACCTGGAGACAACAAGAGGCAGGATGAGCATCTTTAGCATCCTCATGAGCAGCTCTCCAGGAAACTGAAGGTACTTCACCTCCTAAGGATCAGAGCATACATCTGTGGAATTGTTTTTCTGTTTTAATTTTTTTTTTATATTTTGATTTATAATTTCCTTGTTGATTAATGTTTATTTTTCAAAATGAGTAGTTTGTATCATTCAGATTTAGTTGATCTATACTAATACATTTCTTAAAATGGGGAAGGGGTGGTTAAGGTGGGCCTAGTGGTTAAGGTGTTGGACTGATACCAGAAAGACCGGCCTTCGATTCCCAGCACCACCAAGCTACCACTGTGGGTTCTTGAGCAAGGCCCTTAACCCCCAATTGCTCAGTTGTACTTGTCTGCCAAATGCTGTAAATGTAAATGTAAAAAACTATCCAAACAAAGAGAAATATAACATCTCAACAACCAGGCCCAAATAGAGTTATAGCTAAATTAACTTTATACCTATAAAACATTTTAACTTTATTAATAGTGTCCAAAACATCTTGCAAACCTCCACAAGGTTCAGTAATGTAGAACAGGATATTATCTGCATAAAGAAACATTTTATTGACTGTATTTAAGGTATCAAATCCATGAATAGATAGGTTAGTAATGGATGAAGGGGTTCTTCAGTCAGTCCAAACTGAGAGGGTCAAACCTGCCTAGGTTCTCAGTAAAGATTAAAGGGTCTAAATAAGGTATTATTGAGCTGTAGGACCTCAGGCGATTATAACCTCAGCACCAGGGGCATGTCTTGTTTTGCTGAACCTTTTATATCACCAGCACATGCATTTTTTATGCATCTTTGTTTTTGTCTGGAATGCTTATCTTGATGTTACTTATTTTTGTTTTAAAAATATATTTTGATGTATCTCGTTTTTGCTTTGAACATTGATACATTGTATCTGGTTTTTGTTTGGAGGTGCATTTCATGGTATCTCCTTTTTGTTTTTATGTATAACTTGACCTTGTCTTGGAGCTGTCTCTGGATGTATCTCATTTTGGTTTTGAATGTTTATTATAATATTATATATAATATTATAATGCCTTGTTTTATGCTGCCAATGTTATGTAAAACAGCCCAGCACTTGCAAATTACAAGATTACCAGAAAAATTTTAAATGTCAAAAAGAAACCTGGTGGTATGAGTGCCCTGCAGTCATACTGTATTACTTTGCTCAGTGCTTAGGTTTATTATCAGTTTTTAAGAACAAACCATGAAAAAAGAGTCTGCCAGTTCACATTATTTACCTGCTATGCTGAATGGACGCAAAGCAGTTAGATCTAAAATGAATTTCAAGGTTGGAAGAAATGTAAGAAAGACCAACCTGTTCCGAGAGGTGTTTGGAACGTAGAAAAATTCCCAGCAGGCAGCCAACCACCACTGCCAGCACAGACAAGATGAGGAGGCCGTTTTGCTTGCACACATTCTTCACCCTGGTAAATGTGGGGCCTAAGGGCATCGTGTCTTGTCCTCGTTTACACTTGAGTCCAGTCAAGTTGCTTCCCAAGCTGCCATACACACATTAAGAGAAAGAGAGAGAAATAACCAGATGGCTGCATGAAGCTGCAGTTCCACTCTTGCTTGGTGACTGTTACTGAAAAGAGTAAATCCCATCAGACCGGTCAATCCTGCATGATTTCTTCGGCCACCAGGGGGACTCCGGGACAGGTGGCAGCACAGTTCTGGAGTTAATACCAGCGATCCTATTAGGCACTTGGGGCTGGATTAAGGATGTGTGGATTTAAGGGTCGGGTTGTTAAAAACAATATTAATAGAGAAAGAACCGTATATCAATCTAGACACATTTACACAACAAACAAATTAAGATCTGAGATGTGTGTGTGTGTGTTAGAAGACTAGGGTAGACTGCTAAAGCACAAATACGCAGACACACACACACACTGTGGATTATTTTACTTAGAAGCTCAACTTGCATTCCAAATAATTCTTTTTAAACACATATCCGCTGAGCAACACCTTGTATAAAATTGTCATATGGCGGGAGGCTGCGTTTCTGATGGAGGCTGATTGATGCTCATAGAAATGTCCAAAAAATGGTATACTTTCTCTTAGTTGCAAGAATTTCATACTGTTGTTTTGCATCAGTCCAATCAATGAATCATTAGTTTCCCCCTGCGGCGTCAGTCTCCAGGCAATTTCGCCCAAATACTTGATTTCATCGAGCTACCATTTAAGAAGACTAATTGTTTCTTTACAAATAAACAAAATAAATGTTCTGCTGTACGGCCAGGAAATTAATCAAATAAACACAGTCCGCAGCTTTCAATATCATATATAAATGCAATGCTGGATGTTTAATCACACAACTCCAGTACCCAAAATACATTCTTAAAGAAAACTACGCGGTGGCGTAGTGGTCAGCACGGTCGCCTCACAACAAGAAGGTCCTGGGTTCGAATCCCGTGCGCGAGGTCTTTCTGTGCTGAGTTTGCATTTTCTCCCCGCGCTTGCTTGGGTTTTCTCCGGGTACTCTGGTTTTCTCCCACAGTCTCAAACATGTGCATTAGGTTGATTGGTAAATCCAAATTGCCCATAGGAGTGAGTGTGAGTGCGTGTGTTTGTATTTGGCCCTGCGATGGACTGGCGACCTATCCAGGATGTACCCTCTCGCCCTATGTGCGCTGGGATAGCAATCCCCCGTGACCCTGAGGTCGGGAATAAGCGGCTATACACGATGAATAAATGAATGAAAGTCTTGGTTGTCTTGGTTAGATTCTATAGCGTCAATGCTCATGTTTGGTTCTAAGGTTTTTTCCCCCAAATGCAGAATGTCACTCATTCAATCATCATCTATACACAGGGGTCTGCTGGAACCTATCCCAGCGCACATAAGGAAGGGGTACAGCCTGGACAGGTCGCCAGTCCATCGCAGAGTCACATACAGGCGCACGCACTCACATTCACTCATGTCGGCACCGATCAACCTATTTGGACTGCTGGAGAAAACCGGAGTACCCGGGGGAAAACATGCAAACAGAACATGCAATGAAAGACTCCGAATCGAACCCAGGACCTTCTTGTTGTAAGGCTAACCACTAGACATTAAATAGTGAACTGCTGGGTGAGAGAATGATTATTGTTGTTGTTTCAAGCATTGTTTTATGTGCATTTGTGCAAGTTGTTTCAAGAAACATGCTTTTTACTTGGATATAACGAGTTTTCACAAGGCTGTAATTTACATAGCAAAAAAAAATGAATGTCATAATATATACTCCTCAGCACTGCATACATTTTCTGAATGCTAGTCTGACAATCTTCCAGGAATGAAATTATCTTGGGGATTAGTTCATCATTTTTGAGAGCTTGAACAGCGAGCTACGGTTTAATTACAAGCTGAATCTCTTTATTTAAAGCTGTTATTAATGGCATATTGGCTCGTGTCACAATGGCTATGCTGACTGAATTCTTGATTTTAATTTAAAAAATCTCCTGTTGCTTAGTTACTCTCCATCTTTGGACAGTGTGACATCAGAGATCTGTTGATATCTCTGACTTTAACAAATAAAGGACAGCTCCTAGGCTTATTTTGTCAAGTAAAAGCAGCAGTTTCACTCTGAAGCCTGGTTGTGGTAGAATCATACTTGTGTCATACTTTTTAGGAGTAAGAACTGTTTCAGTCTTATATCAATAAAGATTACAAAAACAAATCATTGAGAATAACCGCTGGTGATTATTCCTTATTGTATCATTTAAACATTAATTGGGTAGCAAGACGAGTTCAGCTAATGTCCATACAGTAATTCCATATGGTAATGGATACACGCCCACATTGATCTTGTCTCTGTAACTACTACTTATTAGCCCCATTTAAGATTGTTTCAATTATTTATTATTTTATTCATTCGTTCATTCATCTTCTTTACTTGCTTATTCCCTAATTCGGGGTCTGCTGGGAGCCTAATCCAGCGCACATAGGGCGAGAGGCAGGGGTACACTCTGGACAGGTCACCAGTCCAT
>JAOTQW010000033.1:9315897-9326947 GCA_026260075.1 Sisor rabdophorus | reverse complement strand
ATATGTTCTCTTTTTTACTTTGTACAGATCTGTTTCCTGTTGTTTGCTGTGCTCTACATTGTGTCTTATTGTATCATATTCCGCTATAAGAAAAAGACAGGTGAGCTTCCGGAGTTCCTTATTTTTTTCCACCATCCTTATCTAGTTATTTTTGCAGCATCTTAATATTTATTTGTAAATATATATTTATATACATTTTTGTTTCTTTTGTTTATTTTTTGTTTTTGTTTCATCAGATGACCATGAGGATGAGGATGCAGTTGTTAACAGAATATCGTGAGTTTTATCAACAATCTCTTTCGCTCTTGCTGTATGTCTTCATCTTCCCCTTTTCTTCTCTCCTTAAACCAATTACTTCTTTTTTTTATCCCCCACCTCCATCACCCTGATCTTTTTTGTCTTTCACTTAGGATGTATCTGTGTACGTTCACTCTGGCCATGTCTGGGGGCGCTGTCCTTCTCCTCCCGTTTTCCATTATCAGTAACGAGATTCTTCTGTCCTTCCCGAAGAACTACTACATTCAATGGCTCAATGGCTCGCTCATCCACGGTCAGTATTTTTGCACAGTTATCTACACACAGTCTCTGCTACACACACACTCATCCTACTAGTTTTATACAGTAAACAATATGGAATTTGATAAAAATTCTCCAGCTAGGAGAAATCACGTTTACTGAGGCGTCTGTTTGTTTCTGGCCACCAGAGGGCAGCATAGTATCACATAAGTACCAAAACATTCTGGCTTTGAAAAATGTTTTCATCTGAATATAAATTGAACTGTGTATAATACACATTTAAGAAAATAAAGTAAGATATTTATACACAGATTTAGCAGCTCTGATTTGCTGCTTGACTCTCCGCAGGTCTCTGGAACCTTGTCTCGCTCTTCTCCAACCTGTGTCTCTTCGTCCTCATGCCTTTCGCCTACTTTTTCCTGGAGTCAGAGGGATTCGCTGGCTCTAAAAAGGTACAGTACAAGCCTCGAATCCTGTGTCAGTGCTTGAACGTCTGTAAGGCAGCAGGACATGACATTATTACATAAAATCAGGTGGAATTCACCTACAGGGCTACGCAGCTCTGTTGTGACTTGTAAATGATATAACGGGCAAAACCTTAAGCTTTAAATTAACAATGAGTTTAAAAGTTGCTACTTGCTCAGTTTCTTACATTCCCTCTCTCTCTCTCTCACTCCCTTTCTTATTCTCATTATTTTCTATTTGTTTATCTTACTTTTTTCCCTTTTCTCCCTTTCCCATAGCTCTTTCTTTCCCTCCCTCCTTCTCGCTGTCTCACCCTTTCTCCTTATTTCACGCTCCTTCTCTTTCTCTCTGTTACACACAAGTGTTTTCCCTCACCTTTTTCCCTCTTATTGTCCTTAACTGCACAAACCTAGAAAAAATTGTTAAAAAAAACTTCAAAAGCACACGTCCCTTCTGAAAATGTCTCATGTCGTAAATTACAGCTTGTGAACCCGGATAAATAAAATGGTGCGCATTTAGTTCCTCTGCCCGCGGTTTGAAGGGGCTCCTGGTTTTTGTCGCGTCAGTGCAACTTGCATGAAGATTAAAAGATTAAAGATCAGCCGCTACTGTAGTTTACGAGGCCGAGAGGTAATTTGTCCTGTTTCTGGCTACTGATCATCCATAAACTCAGAGGCACTGCTTTCTTTCTTCCTACACGTCCACCTCGTGGTGTGTGTGCGTGTGTGTGTGTGAGAAAGAGAGAGAAAGGGAGAGAGACACACAAAGAGAGAGGAAACGATCTCATATGAAAGCCCCCTGCAGACGGACGGGAAGGTCACGTCTCGAGCCACGCAGCCTCATAAAGATCAGCGCAAAGGTTTTGATGGCGAACCCTCGGAGTCTGACACTCGGCTCGCCGTAATGGCCGTGTTTAATCTGGCACGTCGCGTTTTCTCTAACGAGAGGAAATGAAACAGGGGAGTTCGTTAAAAAAGCCACAGCATTTTTATATATGTTCTGCCTTTTACGGCCCACACGATTCCGTGTCACCGTGAGGTTTTAATATCGGAGCCCCGCGTGTCTTCGGAGGCAACACAGAGACCCAGGTTTCAGCGGGTCGACCCTCTGTTTCTCAAACAACTTTACTTTATTTAAAATAACATTTTTTTATACACATGAGGAAGAACATTAACACATTGTTACTGTGTGAAATGTATGTGAGCGAGCTATATGAAGAAACGGGGGGGGCTTATAGGAAAGAAGCAGAATAATGCAGAAGTGTGTGTGTGTGTGTGTGTGTGTGTGTGTGTGTGCGCGAGTGTGTGAAAAGGTGGAGAGAGCAACACTTGTCGTTCAAGGGTTTGACCCCCTTGTTTCAGGTTTGCTCATTACCGTGGCAACACGAGTTTCAGTATATTAACACACAAATGTACATCGGTTTTCTTACAAATTCGCCTTTGACCACTTTCCATCTCTGAGTTTCAATGTTTCCTTTTAAGAACAACAAAACAATCCAATTTTATTGAAATGGATTTTATCATCTAAAGGCAACGTAATCCTTAAACTTAATTTAATTGCTTAAATTATAAGCAAAATATAATATATAATTTAAGAAATAAAACTAAATAAATGCTTTACTTGTATTTTATCTTTATTTTCCTATTTTTAATTTAGTTTTCTTCCTTTAAACAAAATTAGGCTAATTATCCTTTGTGTGTGTGTCTGTGTGTGTGTAAGCTGTGAATTTGAGGACACGCGTTAATCTGTCGTATGTTAACACGACTTCAAACGTCTTCCTAAAGTCATATATCCTGTGTATATGCGTTCTGCGTAATGATTTATGGTGTGTGTGTGTATGTATGTGTGTGCGCTCTCTGTGTTTTGTCCGTCACACCACCTGTAGTGTTACAGGCTGTAACTGAAGCACCGTTAGTGTATGTGAGAGAGAATAGAGAGAAAATAGAGAGAGCAAGGGAGCAAGCGTCGAGGGAGCAAGCGGCGAGAGAGCTAACGGCGAGAGAGAGAGAGCGAGAGCAAGTGGCAATAGGGAGAGAGCGCGTGGGGAGAGCGGGACATAGAGAGCGCGTGGGGAGAGCGAGACATAGAGAGCGAGACAGCGAGCGAGCGAGGGGCGAGACCGAGACATAGCAAGCGAGGGGTGAGACCGAGACAGTGAGCGAGACATAGCTAGCGAGGCGAGAGCGAGACATAGCTAGCGAGGCGAGAGCAAGACGTAGCGAGCGAGGCGAGGGGCTATAGCGAGACATAGCGAGCGAGGCAAGGAGCGAGACATAGAGAGCGAGGCGAGGAGCGAGAGCGAGACATAGCATGGCGAGGAGCGAGACATAGCGAGACATAGCGAGGCGAGGAGCGAGACATAGCGAGGCGAGGAGCGAGACATAGCGAGGCGAGGAGCGAGACATAGCGAGGAGCAAGACATAGGGAGTGAGCGAGGGGCGAGAGCGAGAGATAGAGAGTGCGTGGGGAGAGCGAGACATAGCCCAGAGAGAGCGAGACATAGCGAGTAATTGAGGGGGCGCGCGAGAGAGAGCAAGACATAGCGAGGGGCGAGAGCGAGACATAGCGAGCGACTGAGGGGCGAGAGCGAGACATAGCGAACGAGCGAGGGGCGAGAGCGAGACATAGCCCAGAGAGAGCGAGACATAGAGAGTGAGAGGGCACGAGAGAGAGAGAGAGAGAGAGAGAGAGAGAGAGAGACACACATACATACATACATACATACATACATACATACATACATAGCGATCACACGCGCGAGAGAGAAAATGGTGTGTGCCCGTGCAATGCAGTGTGACAGCCTGGGGTACAAATACTTTCACCCCAATGCAGCAAACAACTAAGAGAGATTTTTATTGTTGCTCTTTCTGAGTCTCTGTTCCCCTAAAGGAGCTCCCCCATAACACCTTTCCCAACACACACACGTACACACACACACACACACACGGTTTTATGATACACTTAGTGCTTAGTGACCCGGAAAACCTGAAATGAAACTGCTAATAGATTGCAGCTGAGGAACTCTGTGCTGTGTGTGTGTGTGTGTGCGCAAGGGTCTTGCATGGGTAGCTCCTGCAGCTTTTAGAGCTAACACACCAATTAGTACCTCATTTACACCTGCTGCACATGCCCCTTGTGTGTGTGACGTCGTATTAGGATACACGCTTCATACTCTGTGTGTGTTGCAGGGCCTGAAAGCTCGCATCCTCGAGACATTTGTGATGTTGTTTCTGCTTGCCCTGCTCATCCTGGGCATTGTGTGGGTTGCATCTGCGCTTGTCGACAACGATGCAGCTAGCATGGAGTCTCTCTATGGTATTTCTTATTTCCCAGAAATTTTTGGATCCTTAAAAGTTGCCAAATAGTTTTAAAAGCTAAAAGTGTGTGTGTGTTTGTGTTTTTTTTTTGTGTAGACCTGTGGGAGTTCTACCTGCCCTACTTGTACTCCTGTATCTCTTTGATGGGTGGCTTACTGCTTCTGAGTGAGTATCTTACCCCCCACACACACACCCCCTCAGTAGATCATGTACTCTGTTGCTAGGCGACGGTAAGTTACTTTTTTTCAACAGCATGTTGATGTGGTAAAAAAACGTCGCAGACACCAAAGCGACAGGAAACATCAACATGTACCTCATTTTACAAAAAAATGTAGTGGTAGCACAGCCACCTCACAGCAAGGAGGTTCTGGGTTCGGCAAGAGGTTCTGATTCTGAGGCAAGAGGTCTTTTAATGCAGAGTTAGCATGTTCTCCCTGTGCTTGTGTGGGTTCACTCCGGGTACTGCAGTTTCCTCCCATAGTCCAAAGACATGTACATTACACTGTGTTCCATATTATTATGCAAATGTAATTTTTCTCTTTTTCCTAAATAATCTCATAATTTTCAAGTCAAGTGTTAGCATATAAAGCTGACTTTTTTTAGAGGAACCTCCAAATCATAACGGTTTCAAAACAAAAAAACCTTAAACTGCACTGTTCCATGTTTTTATGCACAATAGAGTTTCAAAACATTTTATTGTTGTAAACAACTGAAAATGGTCATTAGTTAAACTGCATGTATTTGCAGGTTATATTTGCTGAAATCAAAAGCTCTTTTAATGAAAAATATCTCGACAGACCAAATGACAGTTCGACATAGGAGCACTTATTGTACAGGAGCTTCACAATTCTTGCATCCATGGAAGTTGTCAGTGTTTGGATGGTTTCTGCTGGAATTTCTTTGCAGCGTGTCAGAATAGTTTCCCAGAGATGCTGTTTTGATATGAATTGCCTCCCACCCTCATAGTGCTTTTGCTTCATGATGCTCCAAAGGTTCTCAATAGGGTTGAGATCAGGGGAGGATGATGCACTGGTACACCTTTGCAGCATGGGATGGTGCATTGTCATGCATAAAGATGATCTTGCTACATAAAAAAAATACATTTTTATTGCTGGAAAATGGTGGTTTGCTTAATAATGTGGAACATTCATTCTTAAGTATTTTTTTTTCTTTAATTGGATTCACCTGCGAACTAATTGGCACAGGTGTGTGAGATTGATTGGAGTCATTGGAAGAGTCCTGACACGCATTTCCATTCATGTATTTAAACTGACAGACAATAAAAATGACCTTTAAACACAATTTGCATAATAATGTGAAACGCAGTGTATATTGATTGGTGATGCTAAATTGCCCTTGGGAATGAGTGTGTGTGGTTGTTCGTCTATGCGTGGCCCTGCGATGGACTGGCGACCTGTCCAAGGTGTACCACTGCCTATCAACCTATATGCGCTGGGATAAGCAGATCCTTGTGACCCTGATTTAGGTAATAAGCTGGTATAGATGATGAATGAATGGATAATTAGGCATAACTAACCATTTTTTTCTCTTTCTTTCTCTCAGTGTGTACTCCAGTGGGTTTGTCCCGGATGTTCACTGTAATGGGTCAGCTGCTAGTTAAACCCACGGTACGTCTGGTTATTTGTTTAACAGCGCAATAGCTCAAGAAGATAAAGCAACGCTGCGTTCTGGAACGTTCTGGCTCTGATGTTAGAAGTTGTACATTTATAGCATTTGGGAATCAAATCCACAATCTTCCACTTAGCATTAACTGCTATGCTACCACTTCTTTCTCTGTCCGTCAGATTTTGGAGGATTTAGATGAACAGCTGTACTGCACTCAGCTCCAGGAGGAGGCACTACAGCACAAACTCAACGGTGAGTCTGTTCCATTTTAGGTTCAATTCCATGCTTGTGATGCCAAGTCATGTGATTTGATGCTGGATACGCCCACACGTGTTTAGGTTATTTGCATAAAACTTGCATAAAAATGTCGGATTTAATTTTAAAACAGGAAGTCAAAAAGAGACTCTAGCTTAGCAGCTCTGATGTCACATGCACACAGACAGGCATGCCTGTCATTTTCTCAACACTACAGCATCTATAAACATCTTCAGATCAAATAGGTGACACACCTACAGTGGAATGATACCTGTGGATTGTTTGTGGGGGAGGGACTTAAGCTCATTAGAGGTTAATTGGAGAAATGTCAATTCGTTTAAATAAAAATGGTACTAAATCATTGGTCAATTTTGGATATTATCATTAAAGCCTTGTACAGAGTGAAAAGAGTGTTTGTTTGAACCCTGACATTTTCTCTCGCACGCGCACACACGCATTTTTTTAAGTTGATAAAGTTGTTCTCTTCAGGTTTTTAACGTCCAGTGAAGCACGCTGATCGCAGCCGATTAATCCTCGCCGCTGCTCCTCAATGCGCACGCATCCAACAGTCCGCTCGGAAATCCTGATAAAATATTCCACTATATTGCAATCTCGCTTTTGATGTGCGGCTCCACAAAAGCCTCGTGATAATAAGGAATGCCTGAGCGCACGCCATGCTGGAAGAAACTCCATTCAGACTCGGAGGGAGAATGAAGCTTATCAGGGAAGAGTGTGTGTGTTGTTTTTTTTCCAAGGCAGGTGCTGCAGGCAGAGTGAAACCGACAGGCGAGTTTGTTTACGTTTTGCGTGCATCCTTTCATGTTTGGCGAGCGGCTTTTGGTGGGGGTCCTGCGGAAACTAAACAAATGTGGCCAAAAAAAGTTAGAAGGTTGAATAAACGTTATGTTTAAACTTAACATTTAAAAAAAGCTAGGTTATTTTTTTTTTGCTGTGCCATACAACAGCGTGCTTGCCAGCAAATGAGGTGCAAAGAGGCGTGGTTTGTGATGAGCACTGAGTCACCAAGTTTATTAAGATCACCTGTTTGAAACGGTAAATAAAGGGGTCTAATGGGCTAAATTCCCCACACCGTGATGTCGCCACCACCACCAGCCTGATGATGGGCTCAGAATTTGGCACAAACCTGTAAACACACACCTATAAATCTTGGACGAGGTGAGATCATTTTCATGTATCTGATGTGTAACAGATTCCCCACATCATTACTGCACCTCCACCAGTTAGATCTACTCATTGCCTAGTTTTTTTGTTAGTTCTTCCAGAGATATATATATTTTTTTACAAATTACAGCCAATCACTGTAAAGCTGCACTTTTTCTGTTTAGTTCCCAGTCATGTTTTAAAAAAAAGATCTGTGTGAGTGTTTTTTCTTGCTCTTGGCTCATTTCCTGCATTTATTCGTTGTCCAGATACGCAGTGACCTTGCATCGTCTTCCTGATTTGCATAATCCAGGCTGATGTAATACCAGAGTGCCAATGTCATCGTTGTCTGCAAAACACACACACACTTGCTTTATGTGAAGGACGCACTTATTTTTCAACTCTCAACATTAGACTTGGCTTTGGGGGAGGGGCTAAGTATGAGCTCAGTTTGTGATGTCACTAGTTCCATTTACATGCTAATCTTTACAGGCAGATGCTGCATCCTGAAATGTGCCACTTTAGTATCATCACGCGCTTAACTTCCGAGCTTGGTAATGTTATTTTTTTAAATGGCCGTGGTTGTGACAGTTACAGTGTGTTTGGAAATTTGCCAGCTTCCTATCTTTTGGTTAGTCAGCTAGCTTGCTTTGCTAATTTAGCTATTAGCAGGTCATTAGGAATTAGTTTTCTGTTAATGCTTTAAATTTGCTCATACTGGCTTAAAAAATACCCTGAAGAATAAGAAGAGAACAAGAGCAAATTGTGTGTGTGTGTGTCTGTTGCGTTGCCTGAGGGGGATGTGTGTGAGGGGTTCCCCAGGAAAACCGCAGTCTTATTTAGCTACTATTATTATTTTTAAAATCCTACCTCATTTCTGTCATTCCTCAATAGCCCTGGATTGCCTCAGGATACACGCTCAGACACACACACACACACACATACACACACGTACAAAAACACTCTCAGACACAGCAATTAGTTTGTGTTACAGCATTACTGGCATGCAATAAAACGTTCGTCTGTCATTCTTCACCAATCGCTTTGATCAGTGTGATTATTAAGCTGATAACAACACGTCCTGTCTCGCTTCCTCATACACTCTCACTGAGAAAGAGGGAGAGAGAGAGGGAGTGAGAGAGAGAAATGGCAACCCGTGAAAAAGGGGCAAATACAATTTAAAGAAATAAGAGACTGGTAGGAGTTTTTACAGACAGGAGACATGGATATGACAGACAGCGGATAAAATAAATGACAATTGTCACAGATAGGGAGACGGCAAGAGACAAGGACAGATGAACATAAGAACAGACGGCAGGGAGATGGGAGGACAGACCAAGAAACTAGAGGACAAATGGAGACATTTGGAAAGATAAACAAGAGTTATCAAGAGAAAAGTTATCTGGCTAGATTATTAGGTATAGATAGATGGCTGGGCAGACAGGGGGACACGGTCATTAACAGGTTGTTAGATTTCGAATGCTGTTTTTGACAGTTTCTCCCTTTTTTTTCTGTTTCTCATTCTTTTCCTCTCTTTTGTTTCGTCTTTTTTTCTTTCTTTTCATTGCCCTGCTACATCTCTTTCTCTCAGTCTCTCTCCTTCTTCCTGTCTTCTACCCTCTTAATTTCTCTCTCCCTCTATCAATGTATAACAGTAGAGTAGAGCTGTAGTGTCTTGCACTCCACTCCATGTGTAAACACACACACACACACACACACACACACACACACAATATTTTTGCAGCTCATCACCACTGGCTCACATCCTTCTATGTTTTTTTTTTTCCCCTCTACCTGTTAGGTTCGGTGTCCCTCTTACATGCCGCGTCCCATAGTCTACACAAAGAGCTGGAGAACGTCCGCTCACAGAGACACAAGCTGGGTAACTGACCTGCCCTTACTAATGCACACACACACACACTCACACACACTCCACAAGGATGCATTAAACTGTACTGTACCTCCAAGTCTTTTACACACATACAAAGACCAGCATATAGATGGTTTGAGTTTGAAAGGTGAGTGTGTGTGTAAAATAGACTTGGTGGTACAGTACAGTTAAATGCATCCTTGTGGTGTGTGTGTGTGTGTGCGCATGTGTTTATTTTTTAGAAAGGAGAAAGAAAGCATCTGTGTGGGAGAAGAACCTCCTGTACCCAATCGTCATGTTAATACTGCTTGCTGGAACGGTAACACGAGCACACACGCCTAAACGATACTATATTGCTCATCCTTACACAATACACACACACACAAATGGACACAGGCACAACACACACAAAGCAATTAGCGCTTGTTTATTATTATTGTGTTCTTGTGACGGGTCACGATTATTAATTGAAATCTTTTTATTCATAGGCGATCTCAGTGTTTTTGGTGGCTCTGAACATTGTGTACTTGCTGGTGGATGAAACCGCATTGCCAAAGGGATCAGCGGTAAGCATGCATGCGCACACG
The DNA here is from genome assembly GCA_026260075.1 of Sisor rabdophorus. Classification (NCBI taxonomy): domain Eukaryota; kingdom Metazoa; phylum Chordata; class Actinopteri; order Siluriformes; family Sisoridae; genus Sisor; species Sisor rabdophorus. The sequence continues at coordinate 9,317,150 of JAOTQW010000033.1, read as the reverse complement.
CACACAGTGTGAATAGAATTCCAGATATGCTCAGGTGTGTTGGTGAGTGGAGGGTAAATCAGATGAATATCTGGCGGCCTGAGTGTTTCATATCACACAGCATTCAGAGTTGCTCAGACATGATCAGGCAACACAGGCACACACACACACACTAAGTGGGTGCTGGGGGGGGCAACCTGGTGGGGCCCTAAACCTGAATCTGAAAAGACATGTGGGTCTCGTGTCATAATGGAGACCAAAATTGAGGTCCCATGGGTTTAAAACTTCATAAATCAGAAACGACGAGTTGGGTGGGTTTTTTTTTTTGTTTGTTTTTTTTTTGAGAAAATGAAAATGCAGAAAGGTTAAAGGTTAAAGATGGGGACAGGGGATAGAAAAATACAGTTTGTACAGTTTAATGTGTGTCTGTGCTCTGTGTGTCTGTGCATGTTTGTGCTGTGTGTCTGTGCTTTGTACGTGCACGTTTGTGCTGTCTGCGTGTCTGTGCTGTGTGTGTGTCGGTGTGTGAGAGTTCATCTATTGTGACTCGTTCACTTACTGTCACACAAAGATAACAAAGTGTTCTGATTGGCTCTAAGATGCAGCATGAGAGCCAGTAAGAATCAGGCTTCACCCAGCTAAGGCACTTTAGATGTTTTTACTGTGATATCTAAACCTGATCATTACTTTTCAGGCTGTCTGATGTGTGTGTGTGTGTATGGTGTGTGTTTTCCTGTTCTACTGAAGCAACAGTGCGGATTGTGTTTCTCACTGTCGAGCTTGTAACAATTTGATTAGTGCTGAGCTCCGTGTCCCGGCACGATGAACCGCGCCGTGTGTGTTTGATGAGCTGGAGCTACGCCATACCTTGCTTCACATCACACACGCCACTCTGCTTCATCAGATCAAAAAGCAGTCCTCTTTGTTGCTCTGTTAGAAACCCTGATTAGGTAATGATTGACTAACGACTGTCCAAAATGTGCAAAACTGTCCAAATGTGGTAAAACAGTGAAATGTCAAAGTTACACACACATACAGCAGATATTTAGCTATGAGCTTCTCTTGGTTATATGGTTATTGTAGCTTAGTCTCATTTCATTTCATCTTCTTTACCCACTTATTCCCGAATCCGGGGTCACAGGGGTCTCCTGGAGCCTATCCCAGCGCACATAGGGGAAAGGCAGGGGGTACACCTTGGACAGGTCGCCAATCCATCGTACACACGCACTCACACATTCACTCCTATGGGCAATTTAGAGTCCCCAATCAACCTA
>JAOTQW010000033.1:9282233-9299667 GCA_026260075.1 Sisor rabdophorus | reverse complement strand
TGTCTGTCTGTCTGTCTGTCTGTCTGTCTGTCTGTCTGTCTGTCTGTCTGTTTGTTTGCCTCTTTCTCTTCTTTTTCTGTTATGAGGCACTGTCGCTTATTCTGTGATGTACAACTTGCATTGATAGGTGAAAATCCGATCTGTCTGCTTACAAGGCTGAGTACGGATTGAACATGTCACAGACTAGATATGACAAATGTGCAAGGAAGGGTGGCGCGGTGGCGTAGTGGTCCGGACCTTCTAGCTGTAAGGTGACCGTGCTACCACTATGTCACCTCGTCGATTTGTCCGTGTCTCACTAACAACTACCGTCCGTCCGTCCGTCCATCCGTCTGTCTTTCTCTGCCCTTCTCTAGTTCTTTACAGTGTTGTCTAGTGAGGGGAGTGGGCCCAGCAGCCATGCAGAGATATTTAAGCGTGTGAATGTGTGTAAGAGTGTGAGTAGGTGTGACGGTGTTGAGTAAGTGTTCAGTCTTCTAGTCACTCATCACGTCTCTCACACTTCAAAGACGAGCTGTTCGAGTGTCATGTTGTAATTTCAGACGGCGTCGACAGATAAAGCGCCGTTTACGTCTTCTGGAAGTTCTTATCTGGAAATCTCTGAAGCTCAGAGCATCTTTTGCAACCTACAATGCTTTTCGTTTCAGTGTTTTAATCAGTCAATTTGCTTTCAGGTTTGATAAAATATCTCTAGGTATTAAACACTCATGTGTCAAGTGTTCTTCACCCAGGAAATACCCAGTAATTAAATGCCATTCATAAAAGAACTCCTGACAGCCTGACCAATGACAATCAAGGATTCTATTGAGTAAAAGATTTTAGATCGTTCCAGTATTAATGCCATATCAAGCATTCAGCTATAGTGTAATGAGTCTGTCCAGTCCTCTGGATCCTGTGATTGGCTGATGTCATCAGAAGCTATGAGTTTATAGGTTGCATTAGGTAGCCAAGCTGTTTTTCCTTTCAAGGTAAACAGGTGTGTTTCTGTCATCACTTCACACCTTCTTTAACACTGTCCTTTTCGGAAAACACAAAACGATTCCCAAAAATCAGGCTGACAAACAAAGTTCAGGCTTATTAAGGGCATGACGAGACGCAGAGGCTCACACCTGTATGCACAGCTGATTGGCTGCCAGAGTTGCACAGCTTTTCCGAGTAGCCAACTGACAAATGGTGACGGAGATCAAGGCCGCAGACATTTGAAGTGTTTACATTCTTCTGTGATGTCTCACTTCACGTCTTTGCTGAAAGGAGTGAAAGAGTGAGCGAGGGTTAAAGTGGGAAGGAGAATGGTTCCAGGTCATGTGACCTCTCCAGAAGTACACAATAATACTCCTGGATCCTAATGATTATTAGCCTCCTTATTATGTTTGACGTAAAGATTCTTAGCAGTGTGATTGTGTTTGAGAGATAGGTGATGGTGCTGTGTTATTTATGTCCTTTACATTGGGACATTCCCGTGTTTTTGACCCTTTCGCTCTTCACACATCAAAAGACAAGCGCAAGGCAGAGATGAAACAAAGCAGCGAGACGCAGACACATGAAGCCCTCGCCTTCTCTTTAAAGCTTAATTATAGCTGTTCGAGCGATGAGAGACGCATCACACGGCCGCTGTGATTAATAAACAAACCATCAAGGGGCCAACAAGTTTCTGCTCATCACCCTATTGCACACGCATGAGAACATATCAAAGTATGAGTACACACACAAACACACACATACACACAAACACACACACACACCTGCTCCAGTGACAGCCGATGAGCTCCAGCGTCACTATTTCAGCTCGGACAACGTGAACAACACTTGCAGTCATGCTTTCATCTTTACGCGACCGGTGTGTTGAAGAAATACGACAAATTTATAAACACACATATTTTTCAAGACAGGTTTAAACCTGGAAAGCATGCCAGCTTGACCCAGAAGTTGAGTTCAAGACAGATTTATCCCTTTATGCAAAAAAACTTTACTTGGATAAATAGACCACAGTTGACCCATCACACTTGATTTGCTTCAGCGGAACCTGAAAGGTAAAAATCTAGGATAAAAAAACCCCGAAACATTTACCAAAATGTTTATAAAAAAACATGTTTATAAAAAAACATGAGGCTAAAAATAAAGTCGATTGACAACTATTTCCAAAAATTAAAAAATGAAAATGTGATATCATGCAATTTTACAGGACAAACATTGAAAAAAATCTTTGCAATTTTTAAAAATAAAATAAAATTTATTAATTAATGATAAAAAATAAATAAAATAAATAAGTGACTTATAAGGTGATTAAAAATTGAATAAATAAAAATAATGTATTAAATAAAAAAAAATCTTTAAACTGTTTTTTTAGGTAAACAAGCAAAAAATATAGAAGATATATTTTACAAGTTAAAAGTAAAATGAAAAAGAAAATTAAAAGATTATTATAATTATAATTAACTAATAAAAGTCACAATTATAAATTTTAACAACCATTGTTAGAGAATTTTTTTTGTGGTTTCCGATTTCTTCCAAGTCTCCATTACTGTGTTTGTGGTGTTTCTAGTATGCCTCCTCTGGACATCACTGCAGTGTTTCTCTGAACCCAAGGCTGTTTTCATCCTCTCAGCCTTGACATCGGAGCAGTTGATCTGATTGGTTGCCTCTTCTCATGCCACTTCCTGCTCAATATTTTCATTCAAGAGCTGAAATTGGTTCTGTCCATCAGCTCAGGTGTTGGAGAAATTGTCCTGCCTGCAGCCTGAGTCACTTCATTTCACCACAACAGGTCATTGAGAGGCCAAAAGAGTCCTAATTTAAACCAGAAGCAAGAGAGAGAGAGAGAGAGAGTTGCTCTTGTTCTGTATTTTTAGTACAAAACAGCTCACTTTACCTAAAATCACATTTTTTTATTTGACATGTTCATGAATTGTGTATTAAATTGATAAATAACATGTAATTAAACACCCAGTAAATTAAACAACCAATAGACTGGCTTTAAATTAAAATATAAAAAATAACATATGCAGAAAGTTTTTTTAAAGAAATCTTTATATTACTACATGGTTTATTATTTTATCTTATTTTATTTACATTTTAAAACCTATTATTTTAAATCAAGTCAGTTTAAATCTAGGTTTAAAACCCACATAAAAAAACAACTTTAAACCCTTATGCCTTAATTGTTTAGACTACATCTGTAATATTTTATTCATCTATTTTATCTATCTCCTTCAAATAAATAACTGTAATATTCACATACACAATGTAAAACAAACAAAAATATACAAACAAACAATTAACAAATAATTGAACACAAATAAGTACAATTTAAAATAACATTTTAAGCATATAATTGAGGGACATGGCATGTTCCAAAAATGATAAATACCATGTAACATCAATAAATTATAGCAACCAATAAAATGGCTTGAAATAAAAAGAGAAAGAAAATTTCAATAAAAATAAAAACATTTCTCATTAAAAGAAAATTATTTACTAGTAAAACATTTATTTTAATTAGCTATATACTATTTTCATATATTATTAATGAAAAATTTAACATTTATTATTTTTATTTTATTAATTATATTTACTTTATAATACATTATATATTTTCTAATAAAATTGTATCTCATCTAAACCATCTTTATTTAAAGAAAATACCTTAATTTGTTCATACACAGAGTATAAAGCAACATAGATTTTGTTTTGTTAAATAATAATTTAAATAATGTTAAAATATTTTATTTACTTACTTTGATATAAATTTAATGATTATAAATATAATTATTTTTTAAATACTTCACCAAAATAAAACTGAATAAAAGGCTTTGTAGTCCATCTGCTGCATATTAAGGCCTTCGTCTTCTTCTTTTTCTCCTTCTCCTCTTCCAGGCCACTCGAAGCAGGACATCGGCCTCTTGTCTCAATCCAGATGATGTGTCGCTACAATACACACGACAGCTCATTGTAATGTAACAGGATGAGCTGCCCTCTCTTGACACCTCACACACACTCGTCTTTCTGTCTGTGGGTCTGGTCCTGTGCAGTGAGACAGCTGTTGCTGTCCTCGAGTGTTTGTCCTGCACTAATGAGAGGAAGCTTTGTGTCTCTGCATTGTCCAGCTACGGCTTCAGACCTCTTTTCTCATTAAAAAAAGCAGGATTAAAGCTGTGTGTGTCCTGGGAAACACACACGCAGTCTTTGTTTGTGTGTGTGTGTATTGGAGTGTCTGGTCCCTCTTTAAGCTCGTATCTGCACATGAGTGAGAACAGCAGATCTTTCCTGGGTCTTTGAGTGAACACTGACATGGCAAAGTAGGTAAATCATAAACATTCCAGCAGATATTAACTGTATGAGAAAATATGAGATACAGAGATAAATAGCGGAAAACCAGGAGAAGTTTAACTTTGGGAAAAAGTGTACGGGGGGTTCAGGGCTAGTGGAAATTGTTTAGGTGTACTGCGATGGACAGGAGACCTGTCCAGGGTGTACTCTCTGCCTTTAGCCCATGTGCGCTGAAATAGGATCCAGCAGACCCCCGTGACCCTGAAAAAGCAGTGAGAAAGCAGGTATAGAAGATACATTAATTAATTTTAGGTGTATAAATGAGTGTTTAGGAGCATGAGTAGTGTTTAGTGTTGGTGTCAGGAGTTTAAAGCGTGTTATGGTGCATGAGGAGTAAGTAAGGCTAGTAACAGTAGTGTAAAGAGTGTTTAGGGCTGTTAACAGGAGTGTGAAGACTGTTGAGGGGAATAAATAACTTTTAGTGCTGATGCCAGGAGTTTAAAGAGTGGTATGGTGCATGAGGAGTAGGTAAGGCTGGTATCAGGAGTGTAAAGAGTGTTTAGGGGCATAAGAAGTGTTTAGGGCTGGTATCAGGGATATAAAGACTGGCTGGCATTAAAATTGTGAAGAGTGTTATGGTGCATGAGAAGTAGGTAAGGCTGGTATTAGGAGTGTAAAGAGTGTTTAGGCCTGGTTTTGGGAGTGTAAAGAATGTTTGGGGAATGAGGAGTGTTTGGGGCTGATATCTGAAATGTAAAGAGTGTTTAGGGGCACGAGGAGTGTTTAGGGCTGATATCAGGAGTGTAAAGAGTGTCTAGGGGCATAAGAAGGGTTGTGTGTGTGTGTGTGTATTAAAAGCCGGTGTCGGGAGCGTGTCAGACGTGTAAATAAACGAACCTCCTCTAATATCACATTTATTATTAATGAGACGAGCAACAACAGTCATTTCACTGTAAAGCTGTCATCACTGCGCTCATCTCGCACAGAACTTTAGATTTATTAAACACTTACTGAGACGAGACTGGACCTGTCCTAACCGCCTGTCTCTCTCTTGCTGTCTCACTCTGTTTCTCTCTCTCTTTCTTATATTGTCTTACTTTCTATTTCTTTATCAATTGAGATTCATCTTGTGTGTCTCTCTCTTATTTTTATCTCTGTCTCTTTTCAATTTTGATTTCTTCCTTCCACCTTTTTCTTTCACTTTCTCTCACTCTCTTTCTCGCTTTTGATGTCCTCACATGTTTGTAAAAGTCCCCTCGGTGTTCTCCTCTTGAATACGCTCTCGCAGTTTACAGTTTCATCTCTGCTGATTCTTCCCCTCTTTTTCCCCCCTTCTTTCCCAGTCGTGAGTGTTTTGTCTGTCTATCGTGGCTGAGATGTTAACACCCAACGCCTGGGGGACGTCTGAGGCCTGCCTGCCTGCCAACAATAGGAATTTCCCTCCGTTAACACTTGCGCTGTTTTCGGCAGCTCATTCACGACTTTACAATTGATCTCCAACACGGGCGAAGAGTTTAAATGCTCTGACCAATGTCTGTGTTCGTGAGGGGATCCGAGAAATTCACAGACTCTCAGATATTTCAGCTTTTACTAAAGAAAGCACCAGCACAAAATTACAAATGGCCACCACAAACAACAAATAACAAAAATATGGAAATATCAGTGCTTTTTAACTTTCATAATATTAGCCTGGCTGGCAAGGTGGTGTAGTGGTCAGCACAGTCACCTCACAACAAGAAGGTCCTGGGTTCGATTCTCTTTCTGTGTTCTGTGTAAATTGCCCATAGGTGTGAGTGTGTTTGGTTGTTCATCTATGTGTGGCCCTGCAATGGACTGGCGACCTGTCTAGGGTGTACCCCTCTCGCCCTATGTGCGCTGGGATAGGAAATATTTAGGAAATAAGGGGTTATAGAAGTTGAATGAATAAATCAATGAATGAATGTTAGCCTTTGGCTATCATACTACATTTAAAAGTTATGGTATGCTCTCAGATAAATGATGATTCGCCACTAGTACCATTATAAAATGGCACATCACCGATTAATTACACAGTTTTACAGTTTAATCCGGTTATCAGTATTAGACAGATTCGGCTAGTTAGCTTTGTTAACTTTATCACATGAGGTAAACTACAGTTTGTCTGAACATTACATTTGTGAATTAGCTAATTCATTTGGAGATATGTATGTGTGTGTGTGTGTGTGTGTTATGTGTGTGTATGAGCACGAGAGAGAGAGAGAAAGAGAGATTCTACCCCTCTCTCACCTCATTCCACAAACTTTGGTGAGTAAACACAATAAATACAGGCACTGATGAGAGAAATATGATTTTTTTTCCTCCGAATTCTAATAAAGCGATTAAACAAATGGTTTTCCCTGTCAGATTTTTAGCCGTTTGAAGTCGACAAGTGCTAAAGCTGCGTTTTATGTGGTGACGGAGTCAGATTGCCTTCACATCCCCACAGACACACTGTAATTTCTTCACACATGAAGGCGCAATTTACCCTTAAATGCAGTATCACAGTTTCACTCAGTGTCGTTTCATTCAAATAAGAGTAAAGTCATCACCTTTTAATATTTACAGCGCTAAAGTGCATGCTATCTCATATCACAGTAGGAGGCTATGATTAACGAAAAGAGCTAAATAAAGACCTTGACTTCAGACATAACATACACTTACATCTACACCTTAAGATGAGCTGCTAGGCTAACAGCTTTGCAAATGTTGCCTAAGAATCTAGCTAGTTTTGCCCCTTCAAAAGTTTACCTGTTTTCCTCCTGCGACATCTTGCTAGGGTTTACACATTTTTTTACAACTTCCTGTTGGTGTTTATGTATTTTCCCCCAAGACTAACATTTTATGCTAATACATAGTCCTAAAACCTCCTGTTTTTTAAAGAGACTTCCTGTTCACATTTACATGATTTTTCCCCCTAAGACTTCTGAATAAAATAAACACATTTTCCAAAATATGTTTATGGGTGTCAATAAATATTTCCAGGACTTCGTGATTACTTCCTTTATACATGCTGTACATGTTTTGTAGACATTCTGTTTAGGTTTACATTTTCTGGCCCTTTTTGTCAATAACACAGCGATTCAATGGCGACAACATAATCAACATTACCTCTTGCTTATTATCTGCCACTGCATGACAAACACACATCTCAAATCAGTGTTATTTTTGTGCGTTATCATCACAGGATCAGAGCTGGAGGCAAAAATTTCCCAAGGTATTTTGGGAATGACACGGGTTTGGAGTGTGTAGTATCACCGGCGGCAGTGATTGAGTAGCTCTCAGCTTAGGTTACGGACAACGTAAAGAGACACCACAGGGCAGAAATTCCCATCCACCACAGAGCCAAAAGACATGAGCGGGTCATACTGTAAACAGTTCTGCTGATTAAGGAAACTGGGGTTTATCACATCTCATTTAGGAGTAGAGGTAATGAGCTAGGGCATATGTGTTGGGCTTAGGTTTATGGGTACAGATTAGGGCTAATGCTTAAGGTATACATCATGCCACGTCATGTAGTTTAGGGTGTAGAGCTTAAATTGTTGAGAGGTAGGGCTTAGGGGTTTTTGTGGTGAGTAGAAAAGATCTGGCACATGCAGGTTAGGGGTTTGGAAATAGAAGGCAGGGCTTAAAGTCTAGGGCTTAGTCTTCAGATGTTAAATTTTTAGGGATTAAACTATAAGGATTGTTCTGTAGGGTTATATAGATTAGGCATCAGAGTGTAGAGGTTAGGGTATAGAGTAGAGCCCAACCGATACAACATTATTGCAATTTTATCAGCCAATGTGCACCTATCTTATATATATTTGTATTGGCAAATATGTCCCTGCAAATATTGACTTGTTTTTTTACAGAAAATATAACAGATAAAATGCTTGAAATATTGTTATGTCTTTGTTTGTCATTCAGATTGTGCTTTATTGTTTTCTACCCAACTGCAACCAGCCAACTCTTTTACTTCAGGTATTTTGTTCAGGCAGCAGCAGAAAAGCACTAAATTTAAAAATTACTGTAAAGTTAAGGTCAACATGATAGCATAGTGGATAGCTCAGTCACCTCACAGCAAGAAGGCCCCGGTTTCGACTATTGGGCAAGAGGTCTTTTTGTGCATGGTTTGCATGTTCTCCCAACGCTTGTGTGGGTTTACTCTGGGTTCTCCGGTTTCCTTTCAGAGTCCAAAAACATATACACTTGGTTGGTTGGTAAATCTAAATTGCCCATAGGAGTGAGTGTGTGTGTGTGTGTGTGTAGTTGTTCATCTATATGTGGCCCTGCAATGGACTGGCTACATGTCCAGGATGTTTTTGTAATGTGGGAGGAAGACAGAGAGCCCTAAGAAAACCCATGCAAGCCCAGGAAGAACATGCAAACTCAACATAAAAAGAAACCTTGCCTGGGAATCAAACCTGGGACCTTCTTGTTGTGAGACGACAATCCTAACCAGTACAACAACATGTAAATTTTTTCCTGCATTGATCTTTTTAGTGGCCACCAAAGGGAATTTGAGTCTGGGTAAAGCTTTATTTGATCACTTATTGTATGATTGAAGTTCTGTGATGAAATAGGGATTTGTATGTAGGACTGTAAGGGTTAGGGATCAGGATGGAGAAAATAGGATTCAGATTGTGGGGTTAGGGATTAGCGTTTTTTCTAACAATCCTTATTTCTCTTTATCTTATATTTTCTATATTTTCAGTTCTCTATTTCTCATGTATATGTCTGTCTGACTCTCTCTTCTCCCTCGTCTTCTTCTACATTGCTCTCTATTTCTCTATGTGAATGTCTGTATTTGAATGGCTATTTATCACTCCTAATTTTTACCCTATATTTAGTCTGTCTAGCCTTTTTCTCCATCTTTTTCGCTCTCTCGCATTCTCTTTCAGTGCCTCTCTTACTTTCTATTTTTCTCTGTCAGTCTGTCTGTCTAAGTCTCTTGGTCTCTTTGCTTCAGTACAGTAAATTGCACTGTTATCTGCTGCTCTGAACTGCACTGACCCCAAATCTCCATCTGCACCACACATCAAATATTCATCACCCTACTTCGTTAGAGAGAAAGCAAGAGAGAGAGAGAGAGAGAGTGCGTTATACACATAGACAGAAAAGTAGATAGACAGACCAAATAAAAACAGAAAACTAGCTAACCAGCTAGAAAGATAGAAAGATAGATACATACATACATATCTGCCTCACAGCAACATTTACATTTACATTTACAGCATTTAGCAGACGCTCTTATTCAGAGCGACGTACAAAAGTGCTTTAAAGTTGATTGTTGAGCTTCTCAAACCTGATATAACAGCAAGAAGGTCATAAGGTCGATTTCTAGATCTTTTTGTGCAGAGTATGCATATTCTCCCCACGCTTGCGTGGGTTTTCTCCGGGTACTCCGGTTTCCTCCAACAGGCGAAAAACATGTGCATTAGCTTAATTGATGATTCTAAATTTTCCCCTTGGTGTGTGTGTGTTTGGCCCTGCGATGGACTGGCAACTTCCAGGATGTACCATGCCTCTTGCCCTATGTGCACTGCATAGATAGGATCCAGCAGACCCCTGTGACCCCGAGTTTGGGTTTAGCATAGCTATTCGCCTACCCACAAAAAAGTTATTCTGTAAAAGATGTACAAACAATTCCATCGCTCTACTAAATGACAGGAAGCGAAAGGGTTTCAATGCTAATCATCATCTGCAAGCAAAGAATGCATGTGTGTTTAGTGTGTGTGTGGGATGTGGAGTGGCCACTCGAGGACATTCATTAGCCTAGTCTTGTTTCTGTGCGTCTTCTCTCAAGTGTCTCTGAGTGTCTGCGAGTGTGTTGGTGGACAATGCAAGGACGTGGAGAAGCGGCGCATTGATGTTTGTTCATCTCCTGAAGTGTCCACTTCACTGTGTCTCGTCCACAAAAACCCTTCAGCCTTCCTCCACTCCCTGTCCATTTTTTGTGTCCCACAGCGGTGTTTCACACGCACCCTTGGCAACCGGCGCCAAAAAGAAAACTTCTTTTTATTTTATTTGTAAACCCCCAGCATCCCTCTCTTTTCCTTTAAAGCCTTTTCATCGCCGCTGTTCAAACAGCGCTGTTGGGTAAATACACTTTTTCCCCCTCACTCTCTCTCTTTTTCTCAAAATTTTTTTTCCTTTTTCACCATATTATCTTGTTGCAATTACTTTCTTGCAAAAGCAAGGTCTTCACCTACAAAAACACCTTTTTAACGTCTTGCTAATGAAATGTTTAATTGACAATTATTCTACTTCAGCGACCCATTTATGCAAAATAAAATGTAAAGGATTTTTTCTCTTCTTTAGGTGTTCCTAAGAAAAGACACAATTGTTGTTGTGTTACTAAGAAAATGTAAAAAGTGTAAAATTCTCTGTGCTAAAAACAACAAGATACAGCTATTGCTTCAAGATACAGTGCTGTTTGGGTGTAGAGGTTAAGGTGTACGGATTAGGGTTGAGTGTTCGTCCCTTTCCGTAGACGTTGAACGAATGACCAGCTATGAGTATGAGTCACTACAATTATATAAGCAGGTACCATAGAAACTTTGACACATTCCAGCGTTGTTACAGGGACGCTACTTTTGCTGAGACACACTCCTTGGTGGCGGACTTATAACATTTTCAGACAGCGCTCCCGACTTTTTTTGTTAACCACTATGACGCTGTGTAGACGTGAAGCTCAGCACATCTTAGTGCTTAATTTCATATTTCATATGGCACCTGCCCCGCCTAAAAGCAGTGATTTGCGAACCCCTTGCACAGCCTGTAACTAGCGTCTCACTTGGCTGCAGAAAAGATGGCACATGAAAGCTTCTAAATGAGTATTAAAGGGTCCACAGCAATGTTTATCGTAGCTCGGTTTTCCCACTTAAGACACATAATGATACACCTGCGCTCATGTACGTATGTGTGTGTGTTTGTGTGTGTATGAATAGTTTGCTGTCTTGTCCTGAGCTTTATGCTATTAACCTCCACCAATGACACCATATAACACCATGGAACATTATTCAGTCACCACTGTGACACATTTGCTAACCACAATGTCTGGGATCTATCCAGCTAGCAAAAGCTATCTGCTAATAGTCTGTATTAATTCTTGTATGACAAAAATTCAGCATAATTCACACCCACACGAAAAAGTTATAAAATACTTCCTTTTAATGAGATTTTCACCACTTTTCTAACCAGCATGTTAAATTAATGTCTTATATATTAATACAAACTGAATTCTGAAAACCGTTGCACTAGTCTGTGTTAGCAAATACAAATTGGCAAATTGTTTAGTCTCTCAACAGTTTGCTCAATGAAATAGCATTATCTACAAGTGTTTTTTCTTTTGGTCTTATTTTGTGCACAGACAAACAAGACGTTTGGCAGGCAAGAAGCTCAGATGTTTACCCATCAGATGTTGGTTTCTATTAATCATAACAAAGTGTCTCTATCACAGGAAGCGATCAAGAAACAGATTTACAAGCGGTGCTGCTGGATTAAACAAAGACAAGGCCAGAGCCATCCATCGAAAGTGTCCATTGTCTTTTTTGGTTTTTAACCAGGACGCGTTGTGTTTGTGTGTAAACAGACAGGAGTTAATTGTTATTTTTGGGAAAGGCACGATCCTTTTATGAATGGTCTTGAGCTTGAGACATGGGCGGACCTACAATCAGAGATGAATCAAGGTGTTTATAGGATAAATGCGGTGCCGGTGATGACACATTATCACCATTTTTATTTTTCAGAATTGGGATAAACCTCAAAAACTGACTTATAGAACACCACCACAGTAGATTCCCTTGTTAGACAATGCAATCAGATTTAATACATGGAAGATTCTATGGACCAAGTGATCCAGGGACTTTCCCGGGACTTAGGTATTCCAGGAACATTGAGTCGAGACCGTTATTCCAAAGACATTTCAAGGTCATGTGTCTCTGGTAAATAATGAAGGGCCCTGGTATTCCAAGGATATAGAATATTTTAGGCATCCAGTATTCCAGGCATAAATCATTCAAAATATGAGGCTAACATTAAATCTGTTTGGCACTGAATCAAATTAACAGTACATCTTGAAGGATTTGTTTGTATAAATCTGAGAGAACATTTTTGTTTATGTTCCAGTTTTTGCATTATAATGTCAGTATGACTGCAGCTCCAATCAATGTCTATTGATTCATTTGGCTGGATAGAACTTTAATACAGGTGTATAAAGTACCCAAAAGGAAAATGGTAGAAGTCTCCATTTGAACTTTTTAATGAAGAAGTGTATTTTTCCTTCCGTAAAAAGTGTAGTTCACAGAGATTTATTTCTTCTCTGTATATTCGTTACTATATATATAATATGACTTTTTAGCTGGTGGGCTGCTAAATGCTGTAAATGTAAATGTAAATGACTTTTTGTTCCTGAGTTTATTTATGAGAGACACATCACTACTTTGGTCATAAGTAATGAATATACAGAGAAGAAATGAATCTCTTTTTACGGAGGGAAAAATAAGCTTTTAATCTGTGTGGAAAGGCTCCGGTGTGCACTATGAAAATGAATAGAGATATGTGAACGGTTATACTATTAAGGAAAAAAAAGCACATACGTCAAACCAGCCAATAAAATGAGCTGATATCAGTATTAGATTAAATACCCCATTAGTGATAATCAATGGAATTATCAAAACAGTTTATATCCCAGCCCCGGTCAATTCTGGCTTCTGATTGGGCAGAATTTAAGCTGAATATTTTTTATAATAAATCACAGCAGACTGAAACGTAAAGAGTAAAACTATCAGCTGTCCTACTGGGACATGATATTACCATGAATCGGTATAAAGCCCAGTGCTTTGTGAGCTCTTGGACTGAAATCATTACACACTGGGAGAATACCAAGAAGCAGAGGATTAGCAAAGAAATCTGTCCAAAACCTCTCTGAAATAAGGGGCTACCAGTGTAAAGACGATGGTCCGAACAAGTGAACAAGTGGAAAAGAGAATCCCTGCTTGGGTAATCCCAAACACCTTGGCACTGTGAAATTCCTGAAGAGATAAAGCGACTCGTCTTTTGTAACAGACACGCTCGGCCTTTGATTGCATTATCAGAATTAGGGCCTAATCTCCATGATGGGGACACTTCATGACTAACCATCTTTTTGCCTCTTTCTCTCTCTTTTGCCATCCTGTCTTCAGTCCCCAGCTCAGCAGGTTAGAAAGCTGTGAATAAAAGGTCCTGGTTTAAATAAACTGAAAAAAGGTGGCACTTATATTACTATGAGAACGGAAGCCTAAGCAATACCCCACCAGGCCAATAAAATAACAATGACAGTAAAGTGGGCCGGAACAATAAAATTTATTATCTATTAATACTATAGACTAAATAGTTCACATATATATTAACAGTAAAATAGGAGGTCACAATATACCTATGTAAGATGTTTTGATCAGTGGCACCCTCAGAAGATTTTAATAGAGGGTAGGCCACAGAAAATCTAGATGATTTAAGGGTACGAGGGTTAGAATTACTGGGAATTCTTGGTCTAGCGAATACACAGTGCTAAATGAGTAAAATCCATTGGGTGCTATTCTCAAGTTTGGTGAGAAGGTTACAACAGTTGGTGCAATCATTTAAAAATGGAAAAAGTACATAAATAACTGAAATTTAGAAGATTTCAACTCATGGTGTTTTAATGATTATGAGAGCAATAAAGAATCAGCCCAGAACTACAGAGAAGCATCTCAAGGCAGCTGGAACCATAGTCAGCAAGGAATCAATGGATAACACACTACACCATGAAATGATGCAGTGCACATACACAGGCCTATCTGAAGTTAGACAGAAATTTTCTGGCATCAACTCAATTTGCTGTTCTTGGAAGAGGAGGAATGCTGCCTATAACCATAAGAATACCATCCCCACTGTCAAACATGGAGGTGGATTGGTTTGGAGCAAATCCTTCCCCCAACCGGGGGGAATGAAAATAGGGCATGACAAGGACCCAAAATAAACAGCCAATGCAGCAAAGTATTTGCTGAAGAAGAAGGAGCACATTAATGTCCTGTAGTGGCCTAGCCAGTTTTCAGATTCAGAATATTTAAAAATATAAAAATATATATTTATAAAATACATTTTACAAACAAAAAAATATATAATCCTGTTTAAAGGATTGCTAAATGTTTTAAATTCACAAGTTTATTCTGACTATTTTTCATATTTATTTTGGACACTTTACCAACATGTAATTTAATTACGCTACAAAAATTGACTGTGACCAAAATATTCCACTACTGGCTAGAATAGAATGTGGTATTCTAAAAATCCAAAGAGTAATTTAGGAATTACATGTTTTAAGGAATATCATAATTATTTTACTTCTATAATTGTAAATTGAATGTCGTCCTTTCCAAAAAATGGTCACACAATCGAGTTTTTTAATTGGAACGCGTTTGGCTTTAATTACAGCACACATTCATTGTGGCATTGTTTACGCTTCTGCACTTAGAGTTCTTCACAGTGGCAATAATATTTTGCTAAGATCTTGTATCGATGATGGGTAAGTCAGACTTTTGTGCAAAATCTTCTCCAGCGCATTCCCAAAATTCTTATTGGGATGATGGTCTGTAACCTTTGACTATGCCCGTGCTATCCGGGAAGAAAACCTGGTCATTTGGTGTATTCAGGTAGTCGGCTGACATATTTTTGGGGCAGATAACAATGCTTAACCTGTTCAACTACAGAAAACCCAGATCACAACACTGCCCCTACATTTGTCTTGTACGTTAGGCACTATGCATGATGTGTGCATTAATTTTTCCACCTCTCTTCTTACCCTGATGTGGCCATCACTCTGGAACAGGGTCAATCTGGACTCATCAGACCGCATAAACATCTTCCATTACTTCAGAGTCTTAGCTTTATGTATTCCAGCAAATTGAAGACATTTTTTCACATAAGCCCCAGTGATAAGTGGTTTTCTCAAGTCTACACAGCTGTTCAGTCCCAATCCCTTGTGTTCCCTTCAGATTAGGCGTGTAAAAATGCTCCCTCACTATTAAACATACCCAAAAGGTTTTTTTTACAATTTGATTTCCCAAACATGTAAGTTATCACCATCATCAAGATTTTCTTCCAATCACAGTTCTTACTCGAAAATGATGGATCTTAGTTATTAATAATGCGTTGGACAGTTGTAAACCTAATTCATCTGCTTAGATGTTTTCTTTGCTTAATTCATGCCAGTATTCTTTCATCTTTTGCATGACCCAGAACATGTCTTCTGACATGGTTGTTTGAGAAATAAGAAGTTACTCACTACATCAGTATAACCCTGGGAAAAGAATGTCTATGGAATCAATAACAGGAAGGACACAGGAAGGTCACAACACCTATAAAAGTAAGGACACGTTGTCCAAAAATGATATTTATTCAAGAAAACATTGTCCATGGTTTATATGAAACAGTAGGAATATTGTGTCTACGGAAAAAAGGTCTAAACCAAAAATTTGGTAATTAAAAGATCTTAGTCCTACCGCAGAGCTGCAAAATGAAATGCTACCTTGTCTGTTTTTTTTTTCTTTCTTTCTTTTTCTTTTTTCTTTCTCAGCACTTCTGCCTCTCTGTCTTTTTGCTTCTCATCCTTCAGCCACACAGGCATCCTTGTCGTCAGCCCTTCCAGCGTTCATCACAAAAGCTTAACTGACAAAGAAACACAAACATCTCACACTTTTCAGCCTTTTTAGCTAATCTCCAGCCTTGGAGGTTGATCTCTAATTTAGGACGTGTTGCTTTTGAAGTAAGAGAATGAAACCAGCAGAATTGCAAAAAGATTCACAACGCCACAGTTTGGCACTCTAGAAAAACAGAAAAGCTTTATGTTAATGTGATTCTAATGCTAAGGTGTTAGATTTACACATCCTAACCCGGTGGATTTTACAACAACTGTAGTTCCTGTCATTTGTATCATACTATTAACAAATCACATTTTCCTCTACTCTGGAATACTGTTTTTAAACATGTTCTACTAGAACTTCTAAAAAATTTCATCAAGTATGGACTGGACCTGGTCATTAATTTGCCAGAAAAAGAAACAACCTCTGCACAAATCATTGCTTTTCGAAAGGCTGAGTCTAAGTGCTAAATTGCTAAATTAATTCATGCTCATTCCTTCTGCCTTTTGTATCTCTACAAAAGCGGCAGCGGCGTTTGGCCTGACTCTCTGACGCCGATGACAGATGTGATTTTCACTGTGTTTGCCCAGGTGTCGGCCTGTGCAACCTTTATGCTTCTCAGAAACATGCAAATACACACACACACACACACACACATACACACACATGTGCGCACACAAACATGTTAGTCTTTTTATCTATTTGAGGACATTCCGTAGACATAATTACTAATGCATTAAATGAATGCAACGCCTGCATCAAACACCAACGGCATTAACAGCAGAAAAGTTCCTATCAACCAATCACTGATCTAAATGATCCCTATCAATTAATCAATCGCTGAACAAATTTATTTCTTTGAATCAATCACCGCTTAAAATTATTTCTATCACTCAATTACTAATAAAAAAGGTTACTATTAACCAATCACTAATCAAAATAATTCCTATTAATGAATTAATCAACCAATTAAGCAATCAATCACTAATTAAAAACAATTCCTATTAATGAATTAATCTATCAATTAATTAATCAATCACTAATAAAAAATAATTCATATTAATGAATTAATCAATCAATTAATCAATCACTGATCAAAATAATTCCTATTAATAAATTTATCAATTAATTACTGATCAAAATGATTCATAATAATCAATCAGTCAATCACTTATAAACATGATTTTATCAACCAATCACTGATTAAAATGATTCTATTAATGAAACAGTGATTAAAATGATGATTCCTCTCAATCAGTAAATCAGTGATCAAACGATTCATGCAATGATTCCTGTAATTCCTATCAACCAATCACAGATCAAAGTGATTTCTATCAACCAATATCTGATCAAAAATATTCCTATTAACCAATCACTGGTCAACATGATTATTTATTTATCAATCAAAAAATCAATCACTGATTAAGATGAATTAATATATATAGCGGATGGCGCTGTGGCGTAGTGGTTAGCACCGTCGCCTCACAACAAGAAGGTCCTGGGTTCGAATC
>JAOTQW010000033.1:9216327-9234525 GCA_026260075.1 Sisor rabdophorus | reverse complement strand
GCCCAGGATTCGAACCCAGGTCCTTTTTGTTGTGAGGCGACCATGCTAACCACTACGCCATCGCACTGCCTTAAATAAATTAATAAATAAAACATTAAAGCAAAAAATACTTTGAATCCACCTCGGAACAGAAATGCATGTATTGAAGCCTAAATATTAAGTGAAAATAAAAAATGGGTTGATGAATCAGTTGTAGGGGAAAAAGCAGATAAAGGATGGACATTTGTTACGCTGATTATGTGAGAGAATGCATAAGACAATTATTGGACTTAATAAAAAAAATTCCAGGTGATCGGACGTAATATGAAATATGTTTTATGAAAATATGAAATATGATTTGTTTTTAATTTATTGTTACAAACCAGTGAGGTTACTTAAGAGGATTTAAATAAATATAATTTTTCAAATCCTATTAGGCCTACATTTTATACCACAAATTCATAAATCTTCTCCCGGGCCACCAAATAGTAGCTGGAATTGGCTTCAGTGAACTTCAATTTCCAGGTTTGTGGATTTTGAAAAAAACACGTTGTGCATAAAATTGCTCTCTATTTTTTGAAGGACACCACTTATATGTTGCTACTATCAATTTATTACATTTACATTTGCAGCATTTGTCAGACATTCTCATCCAGAGCAACTTAATTTTATCTCATTTTTTACAACTGAGAAATTTCAGCCAACAGTGGCACCTTAATGGTGCTGCAAATAAAACCCTAATCTTCCAGTTAGCAGTACAAAAGCTTACCTGCATTAAATCCGCTACCTGTAGATTCACTATTGGTCTCTTCTGGTGGTTGATCTTTATATACATCTGTACATGTAGAAAATAGGCATTAAATAAAGAATTTGTGTTCGCTTGATTATCTTTACTGAATGGAGACATTTTCAGAATTTGTATTTCACAAGACTATTTTATCTTTCAGAAGGTTTTTTATTATTAATCTTTTGCAAATTTCTAATACCGATCAATCTGGAAGAGATATTTGGATAAATGATTTTGTCTTTTAAGAGTGATATAGAACAACGTTAATTTTTATCAATTTTTAAAGTCTGATTTGGTTAGGATTGATCTTTTTACAGATTCTTTCAGGAAGCTGACAGCCCATTACTTTTGAGGAAAAGCTTAAAGAGCTTAGTGCTTAAAGGGTGTAGTGGTCGCCTCACAGCCAGAAGGGTCAGGGCAAGGGGTCTTTCTGTGTCAGTTTGCATGTTTTCCCAGCGCTTGCGTGGGTTTACTCCAGGTACTCCGGTATCCTCCCACAATGCGAAAAAACTTGCGAGTGTCTGTGGTTGTTTGTCTTCGTGTGGCCCTGTGAAGGCCTGACAACTTCTCCAGTGTGCTGGAATAGGCTTTAGCAGACTCCAATCACCCTAAGTTAGTGAATAAGCAGGTATAGAAGATGAATAAATGAATGAATGAATGAATAAATAATCTTTACAGGTTCCTCTTCTTACGGTGTTATTTGGTGAGATTTATTTTGTTCTTCCTCACCTGTAACAACATAACCTCTACCTGAAATGAAAGGTAATCTTATATAATATATACTTATCCTGTTTTTATTCTGCTAAAACAAAAGGCTTGTTAGATTTATTAACTAAAACCCCAAATGGCTTAGTTTTGGATTTCGTTTTTTGTATTTGATTTTCTATGTTGGGTTGAGATCTCTGCTGATGGAGTGTGATGAACATAAAGAACTAGTATTTTGTGCTCAGTAAGACCTGATTGTGTTTTATTTATGTTAATTGCCTCTTTTTTTTATTAAGACTGATCGATTATCAGTCTCTGTTTATACTCTTCCTACCAAGCAAGAAATTTGAGCTTCGAGGTCTCCTGAGCTACACCTTGTATGTGAATGTTTGCTAATCTCCTATTTCATTAAAATAGGGAAAGAGATCAGTCATGAAAACATTGTCTGTGTTAATAAAGTGTTATCATGGTCACTGATGCTGATTGAGATCACCATTGTTATTTTTGACATTCACATTTACAGCAGCTTTCCAGAGTGACTTACAGATGAGGATTGGGAGCCTTGTTCGAGGGCCCCAAAGTGATGGCTTGGTGGTCCTGGGAATTAATATTATTCTGATTAGCAGTCCAACTTTGCGAACTACACTGCATTTATAAACATTGTGAGATTTTGTTATTCAGAGAAACTTCTCAGTTTTGAAAGCCACCTGAGCCATAAAAGGCCTTGCTCAGGGGAAATATTGTGAATACTGACACATGCAATCAACCTGAAATTCGTGAAACCTTTGGTCTTACGGAGGCGCACTCAGTAAAGGAGATGTCCTGCCATAAGTGAAACTGGTCTTCATAAAGGGAAATAAAGTGCTTAAATGAATAAATACATGAAAAACCCGTGACGTGAAATGTGACTGGGTGATTATCAGAGCAGGAATTTATTTTTCTCACATCAAAGACATTGAAACAATCCCAAACATTTCTTTTATAATATGCCTTTAATAATCAGTTTCTCATGCAAAGAAAAGGCCTCAAGATTCACTTCATTCACATACACAATGATAAATATGCCATTTTTCTTCAAGAGATTATTAATATTATTTTTTCTCTTTTTTTTTTAAAAAAACTACTTTTAAAAGAAAAAGAAAAAAACAATCATCAAATAAAGTGTTTTTAATATATTTTTTATAAATACATAACAGCAATAAAATGATATTTTTTCCGATAGACTGCTGGTTTGTTTTGTTTTATTCACTTATGTATGTATTTATTTATTATTATTTTCATCTTGTTTGCCTGCGTATAATATCGTATCTTTGTGATCATAATGAGATGCTACAAGTCCCTACGCAACGCTTTTTACAAAAGCAATACAAACTGAAAATAAAAAAGATATTGCTCTTTCATAAAAACTCTAAGCGGTTTAAGACGTTTCAGGTGATTAGGGGTCCAAGCATTGTGTATCCTTTTTTTATCTGTAATTATAGAGAGACATTCAGATGCCAATCTGATGACATCACCACTCCGCGTTATCAAGATATTTTTTTTAAAAACAATCACAGTTGTACTGATCTACTCATCTCTGGGTTCATGCCGTGGCTGACATCGCCTGAGACACAGAACTCGACACAGAACTCGACACAGAACTCGACTAAAATCGTAGAAAAAATTCTGAGAACAGAGTCAAGGAATGTGCCAATAAATCATGGGGTCGTGTGACTTATCGCGATTTTAGACACGCGTTTGATTCTACACGTTCATTGATATGAATATATAGGCACTGTGTATCCTCTCAAACCAACAATCGCACCTTCTTTCCTATTTTTCTTTTTTTTATCAAGTCAGATCTCTACACAAAATTTAGAGTTACTCAGAATTAGTTGTAAACGATGAGCAGGAGTATTAACGCATAAACAGATCAAAAAAATGTTCTACTAGCTACGGTGTCAGCCATGTCATAGTGCAGTTTTGCTTGCTAGCTCAAAAAACAAATAAAGCATTTGTTTAGCTAGACATTCTAACAACTTATATGCACTTATTGATATTGTTATTGTTCTTTTAAGCGTCCGGATGAGTGACAAACAAAAGCGTCAACAACACAACACTCAATGAGCGTTTGGGAAACACAAGACGTGCAGGCCTAAAGTGATGATGTCGTAAAGCGTGTGTGTAAGAGCGGAAACATCGGCACATGCCTCGGTGAAATAATTGTGACGAAGCCTCGTGTTTTTTTCATATTCACAGTTGCAGGAAAGTCTTTGGATTGAAGCAGGATATTTTCTCTTTATATCTGTGTAGCGATATGCAGCCCGAGAAAAAGCTCCATTCAAAAAAACGTCAGAAACACAAATCCGAGCACAAGGCCGCCATGCTTGTTTCAACAGAAAGAAGAAGTCTGGTTCAAGTCTGATGAATAATACCACTTGGATTGGAGCCTCGGGTAATGCTGGTGTTTTTGTACACTGGCCCTTGATGCTTAAGATTTATTGCATTAAAATCACAACTGTCACCTCTTTCATCTCTCTCTCTCTCTTTCTCTATTTTACCTGTCTCCCTCTCTGTCTCTTTTTTCAGTATGCACCCCCCTCTCTTTCTCACTTGTCTTACTCTCTGTCTTTCAGCCCAGTTGTTATCTCAGTTCCCTCCATGGTCCCACACTCTCTCTCTCTCTCTCTCTCTCTCTCTCTCTCTTTCCACATCCCTCTCGCCCTTTCTCTCTCTCACCATCTCAATCTCTCCCTATTATAAGGTTGGCATGCTTGTGTCATATTCAACCCCTCCCTCCTTCTTCCTTCTCCTTCTCTTTCCGCCTCTTTTACTTCATTTATCCTCTGTATCGCTTCCTTCCCCACCCCTACCCCACCCCTCAGTCCCTCAGTCGCTGTCTGATTTGTCGTCCTTGGAAGTGGTGGCATGGTTATACAGACCCTGGGCCATCAGGTGCAGTGCCAGCGTATTCTTGATACCCGATGCCTTCTTGATTTTGGCTCGCTTGTTCTGGAACCAAATTTTGATCTGTGACTCGTTCAGGCCCAGTTCAGTGGCCAGGCTCTGGCGCCGCTGCTCCGTCAGGTAGCGATTGGACTGGAACTCTTCCTTCAAGCGCTGCAGCTGCTCGGCTGTAAAGGCGGTGCGCGGCCGCTTGTCCTCCTTGCTGCTGCTCCTCTTCTTTGGTTTGCGGGTTCGGGGACCTGCGGTGGGTGTGGCTATGTTGAGTTGGGATAAATAACAGCAAAGCAAGGCAAGTTTGGCAACAGCATGCTAAGCGCTTACTCAGCAAAATCAGCTGATTAACCTTTACAGCGCTGAATGAACACCTCGACTCTCGACATGGACGCTGTTCAGCCCAATTAACACTCATGAAATAGTGACTTTCACCTTACGGTGTTGGTTTAACACCTACAGCACTAAATTCGCACTCCCTGTGTCCTCAGCATGGAAAACATCTACGTCCCTTACGCAGCTACTGCTGTGTAAGTGCTTAAAAAACACACTGTTCAGGAAACGTTTTAATATTACCACTATCTACTAAAATGATTCAAATAGCCTTAACAATGTGGTGGGTTTACATTGATGTCACCATAACACCGATGTTGAAATTCTCCAGCCAAAATCTTTAGTTTAAATAATTAATTTAGGTAAATTTTGCCTAAATTGAACACAACCCGTTTGTCTAACAAAAGTCAATGACAGGGATGCTTTTTGATGTTGAAATATAGACAATGCTTGCTGTAAGATATTGTTTATATTATTTATCCAATTAATCCCAATGCACTCATCAAAAATGGCATAAAAATAACGTTTTGCTGCCATTTTGATCTCCGCTGGTGAAAAGGGATATCTGTTTCTGTATGTGTACTATTAGATCACTTACTCATGCAATATTTTTACCCAGTAATGTAAACGCGAGCTTAAACAGAATTTGAATGCAATTGAGTGATCTCATTAGAAATGATTTGTTCATTAAAAAGCCTGCTGGAATCCCAGGCCCTGGTTCTGACCTTCACTTTAGTCTTGACCTTTTTTCTTTGTAAAAAATATATATATAATTCAATTTATATCCACGCTGTTAATAAAACCAGATCCTCAACCATGTTCCAGAACTCCTCGTGTTATTCGACACTAGGCATTTTTCTATTACTGCTATTTCTTGTCGTAAAAATTCGCCCGATCGTGACGGTTGGTTACCACTGGTTACGGATAGCGTGGGGGATCTGGGAAAAAATGTCTGTCAAAATGTAGCGGAAATAACCTCGCCTGGCAGAAATCCTCTGAAATGTTATGTTTTTAAGTGATTAGTGTTGGTAATAATGTGTTAAAGTGGAATGTAGTAGATCTGATCAAAGTTCTTGTTGCTGGGTAAACCCGCTCGTGCGGGATGTTCATGAATATTAATTACGGCCTACATTTTCAACACTTTTATTGGGAAATTAAATCTGGATTGAGATTGGATCGTCCTTCATGCTAAGATTTAAAAAAGATCAAAAATTAAAGCAAGATTTAATTTGATTTAGGACTTAGAAATAAATGAAAAGGGTCGTCGTTTGTCGTCAGACTAAAAACTCACTCTCTTGAATAGGAAATATGTTTATATGTGTATCTTATTTACAGATTTAGCCATACATCTATTATTTCGTTTGTGAACGCCATTAAAAGCTAAAAAAATTAAACCAAATTAGGTAATAAATGTTCATTTAAACCATTGAACCAATAAGAAATGGTTGCCAAAACTGTTTTTTTAACGGTGGAAACAAATCGCTTTATCAACCAAAAATTATCCTAAACAAATAAACTATATTATATTAAACGATGATACCGATTTATTCACATTAATTTTTCTAACTATTATTAGATAATATATATATATTTTTCTTTTTTTCGCCCCGATTTGATTTTAGGTTTAAATACATTCGATGTATTTGGCTATGCAATGGTAAACGAACGGTTTTTAAATTGTACTGTTAAAACAAATAATAAATAAATGTCCTAAACATCCTTATTTACAATAAAATGCCTCCTCCACTCCTCTTAATTTCTTTTTTTCATTTAGATGAAGACAGCCAGAGGCGTCCTGTGGACCATTGTACCTAGATATATGCTAATACACGTTGGACTGGCACAAGAAATTAATTCTCTTCAAGTAATAAGATTGATATCAAATATATCGGGAAAAAAACCTTACGAGGTCTATTAAATTGTATCTATAAAACTGTAGATATATCTACCTTGGGGGCTCTAGTATGATGATGGCGACAGAAATCTCATAGATTTTCTTAGGAGCTCGATTCTGGTTTAAATCGTTGTTTTTGATCAACATATATATAGATGGATTAAGATTATGATTATATAAATAAACAACGTTCCTAAACTCTCGTTTGTAAGAGTAATTTTACACTTAATATAATAGAAAAGAATATGATATAAATAAAAGATAAGATACACTATAACAGTAAAAAAATTAATACAGTTGCCAGATTGTCACCCCAAATCATTATTTCATTATATTAATCCTGTTGTTTTCTCTATTTAGTTTTTTGTTTTTTTAAAAAGAAGCTAGCTGAGTTTATTCCAGCTAGCTAAGGTGCGTCGCTTGCAAATTTTCTAGCAACCTATAGAATAAATGTTATGCTAATGACGCTGACTGGATTTTTTGGTCATTTTGTCTTTGTTTTTTTTAAATAAAAGTAACATTTGTCTTATAAATAAGAAATAAAATAAGAAATAAACATTAGCGGCAATGATCCAATAATTCTTTAGTGCAGTGCTAATTACAGATCTCTGAACAGAAAAAAAAAACAGCTAGCTGATTAACGCCATTAAAAAAAACCCTCTGGATTTGTGAAACTAGGAAAGTCATGTAACGCAAAACATCATCATTTCAGCAAGCAGAAGGATTCGACTCTTTATATTAGTCGATGAAATTCCTTTGGGACATAATCAGTGTAAAAATGATCACCGAAATCCAGTCAGAAAATGTAATCAGAACGAGAAGCTAGCAAAGCGCCGCTAGCCACCTGCTAGTTTCAACATCTGTGCTAATTCCAGCCTAGAAACAACAGCAGGTAAAGAGTTAAACTCAACACTGCACGGTTAAAAGTGTTCGTTCAGCACCGAAACGGTTAATTCTACACATTTTGCTATAATTCAGTAGTTCAGGGGATTTTATCATGTCCCAGGAATTGAGTTTAGTTTAACCGATGGATTTTGTTAGCTGTGTAACATCCCATGTGTAACATGTCATTTTGGAGATCATGGCTGATAATTCAACACCAACATAATTTAAATTCAACAATTAATTATTCATTTGACTGTTATTTTCCTCGATGTATAGATCTTATTTTTTTGTATGTATATCTGATAGATCTCTGTATCTAAACTCCTCCTGCTAACCCCAATCTCAGCTGTAGCTCGTGGCTCTGCTCCAGCCTATAGGTTTCACTCTATACTTTAACTGTTTGATGTCCAACCCGCTTTCCATTAAATTATTTAACTCGATTCATTACTGGAACAAATTATTTCGCCCAGGTTTTTTTAATTGGGTGGGGGGGTAATCATAGCAGAGAATTTCATCTGTTTGATGGAACTCATTACATGCCATTACAGATGAACCAATTTTCAATATTTTTTTGATTATAATAATTCCTGTTAAAAATCATCGACCAACCGCATGTTTTAAGAATCCTTTTTTAAAATTGCTGATCATTTTTTTGTGCGTTTAAATATATATTACTATATTTATATATAGTATAATAATTTAACATTTATTACTAACGTGTCATAACATTGAGATGCAAAACTTTATTAACAAGTAGCGTATTATTATTATTATTATGATGATGATATTAACATCAAGTAATTGATTTTTAAGAATTTTTTAGAGACTGGCGCAGATTTCTAATTTTATTTTACGGAGCTACTCACTGAAAATAAAAATCCCTTCTAAAGCCAAGATTCGGGTTTAGTCACAGATGGGATGTCTTTGTGTTTATAGATGTTAAGGGGTTAATGAATATTTTTGTCTGGTGTTTGTTTACAATAAATCGACATGACTGATGCGCGTTACCTGCCGAGGGTCTGTCCGAGTAGCGCGTGCAATAAACCCAGGCGGGCCACAGCATGGGCTGATTTGGGGTTAAAGTTGATGAGTTGGGCTGGGAAATCTCTGAGTCCGAGCTCAGGCACTGCTCGTTGCTTTCTCCTCGCACTTTCAGTGGCTCGTTGTCTGTCTGCGTGTCGGCTTTTTTGCCGGCGTGCGGTGTGGAGCTGCTCTCCGTGGACACCTGTCCCACCTGTCCGCCCTCTCCCGGCTGTCCTGCACTTCCCTCACTGCGTCTCAGTGCACCTTCCTCCGGCTTTCTGCGTCCGAAATCCGGGCGCAAGATGTTGTCGATAAAAAAGTTAGTGACGCGGTGAGGAGGCGGCGGTGGTGGTGGAGGATGAGGAGGATGAGAATGAGGAGGAGGAGGAGGAGGCGCGTGGCCAGGGGATGGAGCTCTCAGCTCAGGCTCTCCCGCATGCCGCGCTTCTCCTCTCACTCTCTGCTCATTCTCATCCATCCTGACCGGGACGCGCGCTCCCTCTCCCTTTCCCTCTCCCTCTCTCTCCCCCTCTCTCTCTCTCTCTCTTCTTGGGGTTTTCTCTTTAACTCCGATCTAGCGCACTTAGCAGGCACTTTGTTCCACTTTGGTCCCTTTAAAATGACAAAAAAATTGCACGTATGAAATGAGTAATAATAATAATGAGCATTAATTTGGGGCTGTGAACAAATCCCTTTCCAGTGCGTCCTGCTCACAGAAAAGAACCATAGTTTCGAATCCTGTCAAAATATTCCTATAAAATAAAAACACAATATGTGTAACTTATAAAAAAAAATAAAAAATAAAATGCTGCTGAATAATCAACAGGAAACCCTGATGATCCTTGTGACGCGGTGTGCAGCAGGTCTGAGAGAGTAAAACTCCGGGCCTGAGAAAAAGAAGAAGAATCGGGAGGAGAAGGAGGGGGGCTTCCTCCTGGATCCGCTCCTCCTCAAATACTTTCACTCCCGAATTTTTTTGTTCTTATTTTTTATTACGAGTCCCACTCCCCGTCCTCCGCCCCTAGTGACGTTTCCCTCCCGTATCCAGGACACGTGCCTTAGACCAATGAAATGGAAAGAGTTGCCGTCACGTGACCACGCCTCTGGAGTAACGGGGCAGTGTTACTCTATCGTTCATGTTTCTTTAAAAAGCAGCGGGCGCGCGCGCGCGCACGTACCAACATCCATTCGCACACGCACAGAGGCTATTAGCGAGCGACTGTTATATCTTTCTTTAAAAAGAAGTGGGTGAGTGAGTGAGTGAGTGAGTGAATAACTGGACAGTGCTTGGGTGAGTGTGCGAGCAGGTGGATAAATGAGTGAACGTGTAAATGTATGTGTAAGTGAGTGAGAGAATTTTTTGTATGCATGAGGAAGTAAGTGTATGGAGTCATGAGTAAGGGAATGAATGTATGAGCAAATAGTGAAGGCATGACTGAGTGGGTGGGTGAGTGCATAGATAGATGGATAATAAATAGATGAATTAATGGTAGACTTTAATTGGAAGAATGATTGAGCGGATGACTTCAATATGACGGAAATGACGTGTCATTGACTAAACACGAGGGATTTTGCAACCGTAAAAAAAAAACACTGATCTGGAAGTAAACACACGCGAATGGAGAGGAGCACAAATGGCGCCCTGTCTCTTTAAATTGTTTCACCGTTTACCTCGAAGCTGAAGCATGAGAAACGGAGTGGCTGGTTGCCAGGTTAATTCGCGACATTTTAAATAACGTTTAAATGCACATCGATCCTTAAAACGCCGATAAAATTATAAGATAATCTGGCAACCCGCAGGAGCTAAAGCGAGATTCTGAGACTTTTAACCTGTAGTGAAAAACTGTACAAGACAATTCCCCCTAATTTTATACTGTGGTGTGTAGACTTGTGAATGGACGAACGTCTATGCTGTGTGTGTGTGTGTGTGTTCTACTGATCGTAGAGCGAATCTCACAATTGGCTGTAGGATATACCCCTCCTCTCCTAGCGCGAACACACACACACACACACACACACATTTTCTCTCACACACACACTCACCAATCAAAGGTTTGTGCGCTATGAGTTCTGACAGCATGCAAAAACCAAATGTGAACAAAAATCACACCCAAACCATACAATCTGTCCTTCTAACGTTTCAAACACACACACACACGCACACACACACACACACACACACACATATTTTAGATCGCAATTAGCTGAATAATAAGTTCTGTCAACAAACTAAACAAGCAGGGAAATACTTAATTTATTTATTACCGCCTTTTCTTTTTTCTTTCTTTCTGATTAGTTACTATTACCAGTCTATAACAGTATATTAATAGAGGAATAATAATAACAATAATAATAATATCAATGTGGCTCGGCCTAAAAAAATAAGGTATAAGATAATAATAATAATGAAATAAAGAAAATACAGTAATAATAATCGAAGGGAGGTTTTGTGGTCGTTGTTTCTGAACCATGTCGTTGTTTCTTTATTTGTGACTCTTTTTATTCGTTTAGGTTTTTACTTGCTTGATATTTTCTTTGCTTCAGTCAGGTTTTTTTATATGTTTGTTCTGAAAAAACTCGTTAATAAGTTTAATTATTACTAGAAGCCGAAACCCGAGTGTTTTCACTGGAGGGTCAAATCAGTAAACTAATAAACGGTAAATGGTTCGAAAGGAAACTAAACTTGAACAACAACAACAACAACTTTAAAATTATGATGTTAGTTTGAAGTAATTTTAGTGATTAAGTTCTTTTATTCTTTGCTAATTCTTATTCCTTTTTTACTTGTTGGCAGATATAAAAAAAATCGTATATACAAGTATTATATTTTAATATTAAAACATTTCTGTATTCATCCCTTTCTTCTATACCCGCTTATTTCCGAACCCGGGGTCACAGGGGTCTGTTGGAGATTATCCCAGTGGACATAAGGCAGGGGTACACCCTTGAGAGGTCGCCAGTCCATCGTAGGGCCACCCATAGACGAGCAGCCACCCATACACTCACACCTATGGCAATGTTTTTGGACTGTGGGGGAAACCCCTTGTCTGGAATTGGAATCGAACCCCGGACCTTCTTGGTGCGAGGCGACCACCACGCCACGGCGCCGCCCATTTATGCGTTCTGATGAAATATTAGTTAATCTCTTTATGCGTTAAATACTTGTTTCCGCGTGTGTAAAGGCGCGCGGGTGTCAGTGTTCTATGAACATAAAGCACCTTCACCATTTCACCCGATTTTTCGGACCAGCGCAGGTGCCATGGTGGTCACCCAGCCCCTGTGTAGTGCACACTGCAGAAACTTATCCGGGAATCGTTATTTAAAGCGCATCAAATCAAACAACTGTAAAATAGTAATTTCCAGGAGGAAACCTATTTTAGAACCCTGAATAGTTTCCTTTGTCTCAGATGAGTGGATAAGTTCTTCATCATCATACTGCAGAATTCTTAGGTCTCACTCCTTCCTGTCACTCCAGGATGCAATGAAAGGCTGCTGGGAATCTTTTTTTTAATTTAATTCGATGTTTTAGCAGTCCGGGTACTCCGGGTACTCACAGTCCAAAAAAACATGTGCATTAGGTTGATAAGTAATTCAAAATTTTCCACAGGAGTGAGTGTGTGTTTGTTTGTTTGTCCATGTGTGGCCCTGCAATGGACTGGTGACGTGTCCAGGGTGTACCCCTGCCTTTCTCCCGTGTGCGCGGGGATAGGCTCCAGCAGAACCCCGTGACCGGAATAAGCGGGTATAGAAGATGAATGAATGAATGAATGAATGAACGTTTTAGCAGTCAGTTAATGAATCAAATTCAGTAATTTCGGACCGAGTTTTCTTCTTTTTATTGATGCTTTTAATCTCACTTGAAACGTTTGCATTAATAGAAGGCAAGCGTCAGATACCTGGACCTTAGTGAAAGCACTCTACACTAAGAAGCAAATGAGAAGGTTCACCATCTGTCTGTAAGAGTCAGTCACAATTTCCCTTTTAACCCAATTACATCGTAGTGAAAACATAATGGCGTTAAAATGGGAAATAAAGGAAGCCTACCAGAAAGTACATGGTCCCCAGTACATGGTCCCCGTGTTGTCATCGTCAACAGTTACATGTTCTTTATCATATCCATTTCTATGTTGAATATAGATATAATGTTTAATAGATGTCTTTTGGATCTTAACAAAGCAAACTTGAATATAAGCGTTTTTGGCCAGTGTTTCAAGTGTTTCAGTTCCAGGTACGTGTCTCTCTCACCTCTGACCTGTCTGTCACTCTGCCTGTTTGTGGATCACTTAAATCGAAGCTGAAGTGCAGAGAGAATTTGGGTTAGTGGAGTGTGTCTCGTGGATAAGGGGGCCCGTGCGCGCGCGCGCGCGCGTGTGTGTGTGTAAAGAGAGAAAGAGAGAGAACGACGCTGGATTTGTTTCGTCCTCACAAAGCAGGAAGCAGCTGCGGATGGAGAAAAGACGTTACGCTCGACTGGCGGCGCACAAAAGAGCAGCGCAACTTTCTCAAGGAGGAAAAAGGGGTAAGAGGGTGAGAAAAGAAAGCTAGACGTTTTTCTGGTCTCGCGCCGGGTTCTATCGATTTGTCTGTGTTGATAAAAAAAGAAGTTTATTTCTAAGAGTTAGAAATAACGATTATATAAAATCGACTGTTGCGCCACCTACAGGACAGGAGCGATTATGCAGGATTTACCAACCATTTTCCAGGAAATCAACCTGTCTCCACCTCTGCAGTGATTTCCTAAAATAGCGTTTAGTTTTTCGGACTACCATGTCTCGAATCATTTCATATATCCCACTTATCTAAAAAATCTAGAAATTCCTCACTCATCTGTTTGAGTGTTGGTCCACATCCCTGCATGTTTCAGTGGGAAAAAGCACCAGAGAGGAGGGAGAAATGAAATGCTGCCATCGTGTGGCAAGTAACAGAAGAACACGCGAATAAACGGCACGCTGAACACTGAAGCACCATTAATGCTAGCAAAACGTTGACTGAGCTAACGTAGCTTCCATACACTGCTGCTAGTTAACTTTATTAAAGTATTATATCGGTATTTCATTTAGATTAATGAATTCTGTATAACATAAAAAAAACAAAGTCTTTACCGGCAGCAATGTATGCCAAGCAGACTCTGGATAGTAGTTTTGTTGTAGACATAATATGATCAAAAATCTGTTTTGTTCTCAGAAGCCCAACTAAAAACATCGTAAAACCAATATGGTCTTCCATTAATGTTAAAACAAAGCAGTTTAAGGTTAATCCTATTGTCTGTATTAAAGCAGAGAGAAACTGCAGCATCTGTAGCAGATTCACATTTTAAAATGTAGCTGTTAAATGAGTTAAAAAAACAATCTTTTATTATAAGAAAAGAAGACAGGACCGTTAAGATACATGGATTGATGGAAGACAATCAAAATGTTCTTTATATTAGAGTTCCATTGTGTTGCCAAATCCCCCAACCAATGTGGGGTGTATAAATTTTTCTGCCCATCTAACATTAGCACCAGGAATGTTTGTGTACTTCACGTGGTTGTTTATGCATAAAAGACAAGTATTAAAATTACAAGCAACATTTTAATGTAATTACATTGTCATTTTGTTCCTAAACAAACTCAAGTACATTAACAAGTTTTTGCGTTTGGAAACACCTCTCTTGACTTTGACAAACATCCTTTTAAAAGTGATTTATTGGATATTATCAGTTAGTTTAAATTAAAAGTGCAACTTGAGTTCTACATCATTGAAATTTTATTCACACACTGAACATTAATGGTAAACATTTAAAACTTTATAAAATGATTCCAACTCTTGACAACTCCTGCTATTAAACATTAAGGAAATTAATTTTTGAAAGAATTTATTATTTATAATATACACTGGGGCGGTGAGGTGGTTGGCACAGTCGCATTACAGCAAAAAAGGTCCTGGGTTCGATTTCTGGGCAAGAGGTCTTTCTGGGCAGAGTTTACATGTTCTCCCTGCACTTATTTAAATGGTCATTAGAGTGATTGATAATTCTAAATTGCCCATAGGAGTGAGTATGAGTGTGTGTTCATCTGTGTGGCCCGGCGACCTGTCCAGGCTGTACCCTGCCTCTTACCCTATATATGCTGGGATAGGCTCCAGCAGACCCTTCAAGTTAGGGAATAAGCGGGTATAGAAGATGGCAAATTCAGATTGTTTCTTTTTTTTTTTATTCATTCATTTATCCGCTTATTCCCTAACTCTGGGTCACAGGGTAAAGCCATGCCTTTTTTTGGTTTAATGCTGTCCGGATATGTGAGTGGAGGGAGACTGCTTTTTAGGGTAGAGAAAACAAAATGAAATGTTAAATTTTTTTTCATAGAAAAATGTGTGCAGAGGAGGACTTTCTCTTGTACACAGCTGCTAATCATTTGTTCATTGCAGCTACAAGCATCCTAACACCAATGAGGTCTTCCATTAATGTTATTTTTACAATTAAAGAATTGTAAATCTGTAAAGAAAAGTCAATAAAATAATTAAGCATTTATGTTAATCTTAAAGTATGTATATATTGTGTTTCTAGAACAAGCACATTTAATCACCCGAGTTGATCTGGAGGGTATTTCAGTGAGCGCCAAGTGGTTGTTGTGCACAAACAACAAAACATGGGATAATTTTATAGAAAATTGTAATGAAAGAGGGATGTGTTCAAAAAGAATTTATCTGGAATGTTGATGCTTGCAACTTCATTTAATTTCAGGGACAATGTAAAGAAATCATGCAACTACAATAGTAAACACAGACTCAAAACACACACACACACACAAAAAGATAAAAATAAAACATCTCAGATAAAATAAAGCTTTCATTACTTCATAGTTTCCCTGAACTAAACATTTTGCGAGTCACATTATTATTTTTTTCCTCTAGCCATATCTTCACACACATACTTTGGGTATGGTCATTGCTGGGACTAGCATCGCTTCGTACGTGTGAACGTAAACAACTTCAATTAGTTATTGCTTCTTTATACTGCATTTAAGTTTTTTTCCTAACAAAAACAAAATGAATCAATATAAATATTAAGAACTGTTTAAACTGATTACACTTATAATCTTTCCGCAAAGGTGCCATATTTTTCGAAACAAAATCCCAGTTACAGACGTGTTATACAGCAAGAAACCTAAAATTCTTGTTCTGATCATTAAACCAACTTTAGTTATTTTAGATCAGATCAAAAATATTTTTTGTTAACAAAATCCACTAATATCAAATAAAAAAAATATTAAAAAATAAATACTTTTGAATACATTTTATTCACAAAGTCTTGCCGCCAATTTTACATATTTACCACGTCAGCCAATCAGAGCCTGTACTGGGTGAACCCAAAATTTTGCAATTGACAGTTGTTTAAAAATCACATTATGGTGCTTCTCTTGTGCAAATAAAGAAAAAGGCAAAGCAAAAATTACGAGAAGAACAGCAGAAAAAAAAGAAATAAAAAAGGACAAAAGCACAATGTGTGTGTGTGTGTAACACAAAGGCAATCACGGATTGCAAAAAAAATACGAATGCCATTAGAACAACAATTAAAAGGCCTTCATAAAAATCAACCCATGTCCGGGTATAAATTTGTAGATGTGATCATGTCGGATAAAAAAAAAAAAAAAACCTGAACATGGTGAAGTTTAATGAGTGACACTTTAAATTTTGTTTGGCAAAATAAGTTTCCCTGTAAAGTAACACTAGTATTAGCAAGAATAATTTGGCCATTTGGGTGCAGCTCGAAAATGTTTCCCCTTTTGTGGCGTCATTTTCCAGCAAACAATCAAACAGGTCATTTGGCCACTTTTTTCGCACACACGCGAAATCATCTTTTCGCCTTCATAATTCAATATCTTGATCTGCAGAAAACAGACACACCTGAGGCAAACACACTAAATAACTGATCAACTGAACCCAGATCTGCTACATAAGTCTGGGCAAGTTGGTTCAAAAGTAACTTCGATAACTAGGTTACTGTTTTACCTGCCGCAGCACTATTGAAGGATTCAGAAATCCAGTCTTATGTTATAGACGCCGCAAATCACGAGGAACTTTTGGAGTGAAAACTTCCTTTTTACGAGAAGTTCTTTAGAAAAGACGAGAAGGAGGAGCCAGGTGAAGATTTAGGGTGGGGCCTACTGTACTGATTGGTGATTTTTTAAAGAATCACATGCACTCAGGAACAAACCCAACGAAGTCTTTCACACCATCCTGGTTTAGTTTAGTCCAACCTTCTGTCTTTAGAACACACAAACACACAAAGTCTGCCTGCCTGATTTCAAACACCAGCAAGAGGTCAGAAGAGAAACATCTCATCGGGTATTTCTGTGCTGCCCGTTAGTCGTTGTGCGGTTTTTCGTTCGTAACCTAACAGAACAGAACAGATAAGATACAATAAGATGAACTGTCGGAAGTTTTTTTTGTGTTGGGATTACATAGGAAGGAAAACATGCTGCTAATTAGCTTCAGAACATTTAATAAGACTGACCATGGCCAGCTGCCTGCCGATGTTCCCTACAGTCACACCTCCAGAGAAGAAGATGCAGGGCAGCCACGACCGAACATAGCCCAACTGTGGAGATGGAAACCTAAGCAAAAAAGATTAGACACACAATTCAACTAAATCCAGATACATTTCAATGCTAATCTGTGATTTATTCATATTTCTGTAAAACACAATGATGATGACATACTGGTAGATGCCATTGTAGACTAAAAGCTGTGTTATGAGTGTGGCAAAAAATGCTGTAGTCAGGCCTAAACCGAATCCACTCCTGGAGCGATCGAAGGTCCACCAGAGACCCAAAGACAGAGCAGCCAGAGTGAGACACAGATGAAGGTTATTCACAAAGTCCAGCTTCTAATACATACAGCGAGTTAAGGACAATAAAATATTTGGACAAACATATTAGGATAATACAAATGCAATTTATTCAATTAATATACCTGAATAAATAAACTGTTGAATAAGGCAAACAAAAATAAATTACAATAAATATAAAAAAATCTAAGTAAACCGAACAAAAAGATTTTATGTAAATGAGAATATTTTAATCAATATAATTTAAACAAGTGAATGTATATGAAACAAAGAAAACCTACAAAAAAATAATTAAGCATTAGAAATAAATATTTTCAAACTTATTTAAAAAAAAAAACATTGACTACCTGCGTCGACTTGGAAATATGGCAGAAATATAAATATTGTAAAAGTATGAATAATGATCCAAGTTTTTTGGGGGTATAAAGTGAAATATTTGTTAAGGATACGGCACTGGCATGGTTGATCCCGACAAACACAGCGATGCAGCGCATGACACTTGCCCATTCCCGCTTAAATTTGTGTGGTTCTCCAAGATGGCTGTCCAAATAGGGATACAACAAACCCACCACCGCTGCGAAAACACAACAATACACAAAATGTTAGTCAGTTACAATGTGTGATTTGTTTGCATGAACAAAAATAAAAGCTATCGTTTGCCAGCTAGATAAGAGATTATAGGGATGTATTTAAATACCAATTATGGATACAAATCTAAGAAAGAATTTATTTATTATTCAATTATAATTTATTTATTGTTTATCTATTCCCGCTTAATCTAGCCACAGGGGCCACAAGCCAGTGACTTCTGTGCCAGTCCCAAGCCTG
>JAOTQW010000033.1:9204830-9216227 GCA_026260075.1 Sisor rabdophorus | reverse complement strand
AATCAACCTAATGTACATGTTTTTGGACTGTGGGAGGAAACCAGAGTACCCAGGGTAAACCCATGCAAGTGTGGAGAGAACATGCAAACTCTGACAGAAAGACCCCTTGCACAGGAATGGAATCTGCGACTTTCTTAGTCTACAACATGTTTAAGAGAAATAAACGAGATAATCAAAAAAACTGATAAATGATTTCTTAGAAGAAGAGTGGTGCGGTGCCGTATTGGTTAGCACGGTTGCCTTACAGCAAGAAGGTCCCCGGTTCAATTCCTGGGCGAGGGGAGTTTGCATCTTCCCCCAGTAGGTTG
The DNA here is from genome assembly GCA_026260075.1 of Sisor rabdophorus. Classification (NCBI taxonomy): domain Eukaryota; kingdom Metazoa; phylum Chordata; class Actinopteri; order Siluriformes; family Sisoridae; genus Sisor; species Sisor rabdophorus. Next base: position 9,215,919 of record JAOTQW010000033.1, on the reverse strand, counting down.
ATTGGTGACTCTTAAGTGAGTGTGTGGTTGTTTGTCTATGTGTGTGGCCCTTCAATGGACTGGTGACCTGTCCAGGGTGTGCCCCTGCCTTTTACCCTATGTGCTGGGATAGGCTTCAGCAGACCCCCGTGCCCCAGAGTTAAGGAATAAGCGGGTATAGAAGATGAGTTAATCTTTCTCTGAGGAATCAACTCAATCAACTCAAATGACATTTAGCTTCTGTTCGGTGACATGGTTTATTTAAAGCCTGTTTATTTAAACTGTTGTACACACACACACACATACACACACACACACATACACACACACCTCCCATGAGTTTCTCACAAAGAGTTGTGATTACTCCTGATGATGAGAGACAGAGATTAAGGGATTGATGAAAAAAGAAAAAAATAAGAGAGGATAAATAATTAATAGATTGCAATTTAATATATTCCTCTTACAATCCTTTATCTCTATCTGTCTTCAGGATGTCTTGTTTAATTTCGAGAAACAATCAAAGCCTATAAACTGTTATGCCTGCCTGTCTGTCCTCACTTGAGAGTTTTTTTGCATGCCTACTTTGCTTACTTTATATGTCAGTCTGCTTGCCTTCTCACCTAATTGCATGTCTGTGTGTCTACCTGTTCGACTGCCTTATTGTCTGTCTATGTTTTTGGTTAACTGTTTGTCCTCCTGCTTTCTGGTCCTCTCTGTTGTGTGTAATGGAATGTTGCAAGTGTCCAAGGTTTGTCTTGCTGAGCCTGCTATTTGCACTATTTATTAAATCAGAGAGCAGGAATTTACTCAGAGATTCCAAACTTAGTCTAAAATACATTTGGAATAAATGTTTATGCAGGTTATTGAGTTATATCACACATATACACACCTCATGCTGTCAGCGAGCAGCTGCTGGTCTTTACACTGGGTGCGGTGCTCTGATATCCATTTGCTTTAGATTACTCTTAGCTCATGGCAGTGCTATGAAACTAAAATGCATTACTATTAGATAAAATTCAGTAAGTAAGAAATAATGGAGGGAAAGAGGAAAAAAGGGAGAAAGGGAGGAAAAATAAAAGAATTATTAGTTATGATTAAGGATGGATTAATGGTGGATTAAAGGTGTGAGGATGAACTGATATATGATAATAAATAGGGTGATTGGGGGATTGAAAATAAAGTGATAGAGTGATAAGGTGATTGATGATGGATATTTGGAAGATTGGATATTTTAAGATGGAGTGGTATATGATAAAGAATATAGTGAGTGAGTGATTGAGGATAAAGTGATGGAGTGATTGAAGATGGATTGATGGAGGATTGCATGTCTGAGGATGGAGTGATATATGATAAAGAATATAGTGAGCGAGAAAATAAGGATGAATTGATGAATTGAATTAGGATGAAGAGACTGAACGATTAAGGATTACTAGATTAAGGATTGGTAGAGGATTGTATGTCAGAGGATAGAGTAATAAATATTGTATATATTGTATATAGTGAGCGCGATTGAGGATTAAGTGATGAATTGATTAAGAATGAAGTGATGGAGTGATTGAAGATGGATTGATGGAGGATTGCATGTCTGAGGAGGAGGTGATATATGAAGAATTAAGTGCTCGAGTGACTGAGGGTGGATTGATGGAGGATTTCAGGTTTAAGGATGGAGTGATATATGATAAAGAATATTGTGATCAAGTGATTGAGAATGGATTGATGGAGGATTGCATGTCAGAGGATGGAGTGATATATGATAAAGAATATAGTGAGAGAGTGATTGAGGATGAAGTAATGAATTGATTGAGGATGGATTGATGAAGGATTGCATGTCTGAGGATGAAGTGATATATGATAAATAATAGTGAGAGAGTGATTAAGGATGAAGTGATGAATTAATTGAGGAAGAAACAATTTAGAATGATAAAGTGATGGTGGGTGGAATGATAAACTGAGGAAATATAAGGTGATGGCAGGATTAATTAATAGGAACAAATGTCTGTATTTAGAGTGACAAAGTATCTGAATATGGAGTGATGAGTGACAGGTAGAAAGATTAAGGAGAAAGCGATAAGGTTAAAAGATGTAACATAGTGAATGAAGATGAAGTGATGGAGGAAGAAGAAGGTAATAATCAGCACAGGAGCGTAAAAAGGAACTTCTCTCTTTTTTATTTCTTTCCACCCAGCTAAGCAAAACACATCAGAATTTCACACTTTCGAACCCATGACCTTCTCAGAATTCTGCACCAGACCTTTAGCTCCAACATACACATCTCAGTAACATGATGAAGAGAGGAACTGTGAATCTTTTCAAGACAACATTCACATGCAGTTCTCCACAGTTAAAAGAAAGAAAATATGGCTAGTCAACAATTTAGGGTAGTGTTAAAAAAACACTTTCTTTGATATTGTTCCTCACTGGAACGTTTGCTACCTTATTTACAAAGAAAATAAATTTAAAAGATTTAAGTAATACCACATCATTGTTGTCAGAAGTGTAAGTCCTGTTTTATAAACGGTTTCTTCTGATTTCTGGCTCATGCTAACTAGAAAACACAAAAAAATTTAACAAGCAGCCTTTTTGGTCATTTACCCCCATATCTATTAAAAATGTAAATATTTTTAACACTCTTTTGTTATTTGTGCTGCAGATTTTCTCAAGAAAAAAAAACAATTAACATCTATATGCTAGCAAGCTACATTTCAGGCTGTGCTGGGTTTTTCTAGACATAGTGTCACTTATAAACTCAATAATTTTTTAAAGGGTAAAGATTAATAAAAGACACATGATTCAAATAAAACCCCAGATTGGTTAGCCGACAAATTACACACTAGCTTGGTCAACGAAATCGCAATGTCTCTAGGTGGAATCATGCTAGCACCTGAAGTTGTTGTTGTGGATTAGGTTATTTAACTTCAGGAAATTTCCACTCTTTATATCTTTCGCAAAACAAAGCGTCACAAGGCAAGAGATTAATTTGGATGCAAGTGCAGTTTTAATATCAAAAATAAAAAAGGCAAACTATTTAAAAAACCTGGAAAACAAAAACAAGAAACTAATTTGATACAATTTGACCTGATGTAACATGGACAAGACTATGACCCCAACCATGAGCATGTCAAGGACCACAACTATGATCTTGACCATGACTACAATTATGACCATGAGCTTGATCATGACCACGACCACATGCAGGACCACAACCACAACCACGACCACTAACTGCAACGAGACATAGCCATAACCATAACCACTGACTATAACAAGCAACAAAGACCCAGGCAGACTGCAACACGGGTATGAATACACAAAAACAGGATACAATAAGGGAGCAATCAACTAATGACAATCAACAAGACAGGGAGACTTACATGACAAGACACAAACAACATAAACATGGAGCACATGGTCTGCACATAGGAGCAGAAAGTCACCCTTACCCTCTGCTGGCCTGGCAGAGAAATGCACCCGACAAGTCCAGACACACTGTTTTGAAATACTATAGTGCTCATTGCTTGTTATTAGCCAGTCTCAGCTGCCAAGAAAGATTAATGATGCTGCACATTAACATCAGCATACATTAACAGTGTAAATTAATAATATCACTAAATATCTAGGTACATAATGTAAGGCCACTGGCAGCTTTTGATCACTGGGTGGCAGTTAAACCACGTACAGTTTACAAAATACGGCAACGGCAAGTACAGTTATTTCCGCGAGTGGCAGTCAGCTTTGCAAGGACTCAATTCAAGAGTTGCAGTTAAAATGTAACCCATGTAATGCCCGTAAATTATATGCAGCTGCTAGTTGAGTTAGTTAACGGAAAAATCAAGATTGCAAAATGGTTTGAATTTATTGTGATCTTATCAGGGTAAAGAACAATTATTAAATTATTAAAAAATATTATTCTTAATGGACGGTGTGGTGGTGTAGTGGTTAGCATGGTTGCCTCACAGCAAGAAGGTCCCGGGTCCAATTCCCGGGCACGGAGTCTTTCTGTGCTGAGTTTGCATGTTCTCATTTGTAAGGATTTTATGGTTATATTACGATGTCATTCAGTCAGTTTGCAACCTGTCCTTGTGGTAGTTCACAAACATCAACATGCGACTGGTTTGAAGTTAACATTACGGCCTTCTGGCAACGGTAAATGCAACGGTATTAGTCATTCTGGATGGACAGCTACTGTATCAGTTATCAGCATAATGCAATACATATAAGTCATGACATAAGTCATGATTTTAGCATGCAATCTACGTGATAAAATAGGCCGCTGAAGGTGCAGTTTGTCTTAGTATTGTACATATGCAAAGACCACCTACTAAATAGGTATTTTTGTGGAAGTTCTGCAAAGACTAATTCGCTATATTTTTCTATCAGATGCTAAGTATGATAAATTAAGTAAAGTAAGCATGATACCAATTAGCAATAAAAGACTTCCATGTGAGAGACAACATAAGGTTGTATAAATAGTGCTTTGTTAAGTTAGCATGATGCTAATTTTTTTTTAAATTATTTGTTGTTGAGGATTCCTGGATATCACTAAAACCGAATTCCACAGCAAAGCATTACAATGCTTTTGGTAAGTTAATATAAGGCTAATTTGTTGTTACTTTCTGGAGAGCTTTTTAAAGGGGGTTACTGAAGACAGGGTCCCTGGCAATCTAGACAAATGTTACGAAACAGTATCCTTATCTATGCAATGAAGTCAGCTAGCATGATGGTGACTAGCGACTTTAGATTGTTCTATCAGCGCTGCCTGCTGAAAAGGTTCCTAAAGGCGCTGTTGTAGTTCTTGTTGAAAGCAGTGTAGATAAGCGGGTTGAAGAAGGAGTTTGAGTACCCAAGCCAGAGGAAGATGCTCTTCCAGATGGGTGGAATGTCACAGGAGCACAGTGGAATGATGAGCTCGGCTAGGAAGAATGGAATCCAGCAGAGCACAAACACTCCAATCAGGATTCCCACCATCAGTGCGGCCCGACGTTCCTTCTGCTCACGCCATGTTTCACCCTCGGGCTGGAATGACACGGCTGTGTGACGGACACTGAATGCCATCTGAGGCTGCTTTACTGCCTCCTTTACCTGAGGATCAAAAAGAAGGAAGGTTTGCTTTTCAGTCCATTTGTTTAATGTTTCCTGTTGTATATCACTAACTTGCTTTAACACTAGTTCCATGTAGATGATTGCTATTAAGCTAAAAACAGTAAGATAGTAGCAACAAACTAATCAAAGGTAACCTGTGATGGTCAGCCTGATTTTCTCATTAGGGAAAGTAGAACTTTAATCAAAGCCATATCATGCACATTTTGTTGTTCTTGATGACATGAAAGGCTTTTTGGATCTTAGCTTTTAAAATCACACCAAGAGGAAAATCTTTTACTTGTTCCCTCGGTGTCTGATCTTAAATGACCTTAAAATAGGGGCATGGTATTTAATCACCTGTTCCTATCATTGTAGAAAATGCCTTTTGGCCTGCTGGATCTGCTTCCTGCCAGGATAATAGGATGAAAATAATCTTTTTAGCTGATATGAAATTCTTTTAATTTGTTTATGCACCACTGGTTTTATTCTAAAGGAATAACTGGTGCATTACACTGAAAAAAACTCATTACACACCTTTCACCTGTTTGAATTACTTGAGAGACAGAGATGAGCGCGCCGGTAGAATAAAAAGTAAATTAAATAGCATGAGAAAGGAAATGAAGCAGAATGAACCGGGATAAAGATAGAAAAAGGCAGTAAGCAGATTTAACCTAAATAAAAAGGACATACAGAAATAAAAAAGAAAGAAGGAAGAAAGGAAGGAAGGAAGGAAGGAAGGAAACAGAGAATGAGAGTAAGACAGAGAGAGAAAAAAGGGGAAAAAAGAAATGGTAAAACTGACATAAAATACAAAGTTGGATAAAGAGGAAGGAAGAAAGGAAGGTGAGAGAGAAAGGGACTGAAAAAAAGAATGATTAAATTGTGTAGGCTAAAATGGAAAAAAGGAAAAAGAGAGTAAATTGGAAAGAATAACGACTGCAGAAATCCTTAATATTCTGAATGAAATTATGGCGTGATTAGGTAGAAAAAGCAGCAGAAGATGAATAAAGATGATCATAGAGCCAGCAAGAATGATAGACAGAAGTAAAAAAGCACAAGAAGACTTTGAATTAAATAAATAATTTAATTCTCTAACACCAGGTCTCTATAAGCAGATTTTCTCTGCATTGAATGATTTTACTATGTCTGCCTTGTTAGTTAAGCACAAAATAGCTATGCCAGGCGTGTTACTTTACTACGATGACCTGCAAATCCTTTGCAAAGGTGAAATTATCATCAAATGAAGAAAAAAAAAAATTTCTGAAAAATGATTTCTTATACTGTTAAAGCCTCCTGCTGAAAATAATTGGCTTCTTTTTCCGTTCAGGAGGCAATCAAGCAGCTTCCCTTTGTACTGAATCAGAAAAGTGACAATAAAATGTTTCACGTTTTTTTTAACTTAACCCTTAACGTCTAAAAAGTGCTTTAACAAGTTTAAAAAGAATATAAATATTGGCAAACTGCTAAAACATTTTAGGACTTGAACTTTGTGTTGGTAGCAATGACCTAGCAATATTGTGTATAGCACTGTAGAACAGACGATTCAATTATAACTCAAGTGTGAGTGTGTGTGCGCATTTGGCTGCAAGCTGCTTGCTGTGTTTCCTTACTGTGCTGTCCTTTTTCTCCCGCTCTTTTCATCTAATTCTGTTTTAAATGTTTAATTTTCTTTACAAGCTGTCTGCACGTCAATAAGTCCTGCTTCCTGCGCTATACAGAGCATAAGATCGTTCAAAAAATCTATTTTATGCTACATGACCTTGGAAAAAAATGGAAATCAGACAAGTCCTATATGAATCATTAAGTGCTGTAAAAAAGACGCTTTGAAAAGGGAAAATGATTCTGAAATTTTATGGCTAAATACGTTGAATATTTATGGTATACAGTTAATAGAGCCAAACAGTCAATCAAGTAGGAGCAGCGGATACACAAGTAAAAGCTTGGGCATTTAACTGCAGCTACATTTGGGGGCAGGTGAGTACTTCACATCTTCTGTGAACATCTCCACACGTGAAAGTTTAAGGTGAACATGATTATCAAAGATCAAGTATCTGATGCTAAAAAAAATTAGGTAATGGTGCAATCAATGCTTCTTTTATGAAGACCATGCATAAAGTCGGAATAGCCTCTAAAAGACAGTGTCTGCTGCCAAGTGGAGAATGGGGAAATCTAAGGGGTCAAAACTGGTTACACTACCTAAATGGTTGAAACATTTGTCTCACAATTTCAGGGTTGGATTTACAATTTGGCAATTAAATAGACAGTTTATTAAAATAGCTCAAGTTAGGAAACTCGATTGGAGACAGTTATGGGCTTGAACTCTGATCATCCAATCAACAACTCAAAACTCTAATTATGCCCTGTAATAGACAGACAGATAGATAGATAGATAGATAGGTAGATAGATAGATAGATAGATAGATAGATAGATAGATAAAGGCCCTTTCTTTTAACTGCGTAGTTGGAATTACAAAATTACATAAATGTAAAAAGAGCATCTGCCAAATGTCAGGACATCTTGTAATTTCCTCCAAGCACTTTCTGTAACACTGATGTTCTCTAGAGAACGTCAATTAAAGGTTAATGTGCTTGTCCTTGGTTTTAAATTTGAATAAGTTATATAAGGTACAAACTAAATGCTAATTCTATTCTTTTATAAGAAAGTGTGTTTTTGTTAAATTGTCAATGAGAAATCCTATTAGGAGGAGTGAAAATGTATATGTGTGTTGTTCCAAACACTACATTATCCAAACCATTTTGCATTAACAACATTAATTTAGTTTAATATGCAATTATTTTATTTTGTTTGGAATTTTATGATTACTGTGTTATGATGATTGGGAAATACAAAAATGTACATTTATTCGCATATATAAATTAACCCTGCCTTTCTTCTTACCTCAATGATCTCTGCCATTGGCATGATGGTATTGATCTTGCGTGATCCAATGCGAAACTTGGCAGCCTTGTAGATCTTCCAGTACACAAACAGCACAACGCAGAGTGGTAAATAAAAAGCACCAAAGGTGGAGAACACAGTATATGATGGTTCCTGGCTCACTTGACATGCCAGCTCCTCCTCAGAATATGTCTCACCCCAACCGAAAAGGGGTGAGAGGGATATGACAGACGACAGCAGCCACGTAAGACCGATCATTACATTGGATATTCTTTTCCGTGTTTTAAGTGTGTACTCAAGGTGGCGTGTGATAGACCAATAGCGATCAAGAGCAATAGCAGTTACATTCCAGATGCTGGCTGTGCAGCACAAAACATCGCAGGAAATCCAAACTTGGCAAAGTGCTTTCCCGAGGATCCACCGGCGGCCATAAAGTTCTCGTACAAGGCTCAGCGGCATCACCAGCCCAGCCACCATCACATCGGAGATGGCCATTGAGGCCACCAGGTTGTGAGGGACACGGTGGAAAGTTCTGACTCTTAAAATGGTAACTAAGACCAGAAGGTTCCAAACAAAGGTAGCTACCACAAGCATGGCTAAAAGCGTGAGTGTGAGGACACTAAACACGGAAAATGGCCAGTACAGATTACCAGGTTCTGATTTATGAGTCAAGTTTGAGAAACCAGCAGTAATGTTAAGTTGAGGCATGCTAGCAGTCAATTGATTAGACTAATCAATACATTAGTTAAGACACTCGATTTCTTTTAACATTGTCATGGTGTTCATTTTACAGTTAAATTTGCCTTATTCTTTTTATTCATCTTGACTTGATGAATGAGGAGACTAAAGATATGGGTTATATGGGTCAGATCAGTAAGCATTTTGGTTTCTTCAAAGTTTGCATGGTAGCTGATGAAAATCTAATTCTTGGTTCTTAGATTAGTTCTAAAAGATATATCTTATTGGGTTCAGAAATAAAAATCTGATGATCTTATTAGCAATTAAAATTCATAATACATTTATAATAGTTGTCAAATGAACATAAAAAAAGTTACTGAAAGCAAGAAATTACATCTGTAGGAATAATTAGGTATGACAGGGAAATTTTTTGTTTGAATTACGTCTGTTTAAGTTAGCAATATAATCATGAGTCACATTTCTTTATGAGGAACCTTCTGGTAGTAATGTTTTTGCTTGTATTGTGACAATAATGTTTTATTGCGCTTGCTGTGGCAATTTCATCAGGTTACAAGCTAATTAAAGAGAACAATTACATCAGGTTCAGCCACAGAGAAAGTCTAAAGTTCTGATCTTCTGGAGTGTATGCTGATGGATGGAGAACTGCTGGTCGAAAGGAGCACCAAGCTGAAACATACACACACACACACACACACAAACAGGCTTGAAAAACAGAAAGAATAAATGTTTCGCTTCTCTACAGCAGACCTGATGAAATATTAACCATGTCTCTTGAAGCCCTCAGGTGCTACAGAATTGTACAGTTGCCAAAAATACCCAGTAGACCTCTGACATCTTTGTCAGCTCAAAGAGCAAACGTTATCGCTGCGCAAAACGCCAAGCTTCATCTAAGAAACGATAGAGAATAAAGAGAAGCCTTGCAATGGCGTCTGTTACCATTGCGACAGACAGGCCTGTGATTTTCCTGTGCAAATAACCCACAGCTGAGTTGTGTTAACGCGCCCTATATCGGAGCCCCGACTTTTGTACTCAATTGGCCACCTAAATAAACATTTGCCTTAAGACAGATAAAGGAATAGTCATACCTTCATTGACTGTTATGCTAAAGAGAAGTGTGGGTAAGTAAGGATCCACAGATATACACTTTGCTATTTATGGATTCCCCACTTGCTCAAACCTTCACATATAGTTACATTTCTCACACTTGGCAGCTGGCCTTATTATTATACTTTTATCTCATTCATACAACTGAGCAGTTGAAAGTTAATGTTCAGGTATCTGTATTGGTGGCTCGTTTTTTTTCTGCTTTTAAGTATTATGGAGGACATTAGACACATAAGCTCAGCTCTGTTTAATTATGTTGCCTTACAACGTAATTATTGTTAATTGCCTTTCGCCAGGCTTATGTACTCCATGTACACAAGCACACACCACAGTCATTTTTGTTGTACACTGTCCTTGAAGTACAAAACAACAGGCCCCTTTTTTCTGTCGAACATTAAATCCGATGCAATCACTTAAATTAACCATGGGAATAAGAGAGCGGGGATAGAGGATAATTCCTAGCTTATAGATTTGATGTACTAAAAGGTTAAGGGAAATTAAAATGAACCGAGATTCATTAAATATTTCTAATTTCGCTGTGCTTTAGCTTTCAATAAAGCTGTGTAACAAGTCTACAGGAACAGAAACTCGCAAACCGATAACTTTTACCCCAGCTGGATGACTCACTGGCTCGGCTCATGCAATAACATAGAGAAGGGCCGGGGTTTCTTAGGAAATGGTTGAGTTAAATCCATGAGTCACTTCTGCACACCAAACACCATTAATGTAAATGTTTTATCAGGATTTAAGCTCTAATACTGCCTTCGTGACTCCAGACGTGCCTCACCATGCAAATAAAAGAATTTTACTGTGCTGTAACGTACATGTTCTATATAATACAGACATGGGCAGCATGGTGGTGTAGTGGTTAGCCCAGGGTTTCCATCCGCAGTCCAAAAACATGTACATTGATCAGTGATTCTAAATTGCCCATAGGAGTGAATGTAAGTATAGCTGTTTGTCTATGTGTGGCCATGTCATAGACTGGCAACTTGTCCATAATACAGACACATCAGTATTTTTGCAATGGAAAGTTGGTGGTTTCGATAATCCAGTTACATATATTACTTTCAACGTTAGCAGTTGAAAATGACCTATAATGATTGAAATGACCTATAAAAACGTGCCTGTAGGCCATTTAATGTTTTTTTTTTGAAAGCAGTGAAGGAAATTGACAGTTTGGGCTCTGATTATTTGGCTGTATATAAAATAGACTCTGATCCAGCATTTAAACACATTTTACCAAATCCTGGAATAGGGCGCCGCAGTAGCTTAGTTGTTAGCACGGTCGCCTCACAACAAGAAGGTCCTGGGTTCGAATCCCGGGCT
>JAOTQW010000033.1:9162670-9178514 GCA_026260075.1 Sisor rabdophorus | reverse complement strand
TTTTTCAGTGGATCAGTAATGGTGTGGGGTGGCATTTCTTTGGAGGGCCGCACAGCCCTCCTTGTGCCCACCAGAGTTTAGCCTGATTCTGAGCTTAACTTCATATTCAGATCTCCAGAGGTCCTGGGTTTGATTCCCAGGCATGGGAATCATTTCTGTGCGGAGTCTGTTTATGTTCTTTCTGCGCTGCGTAAGTTTTCTCCAGGTACTCTGGTTTCCTCCCACAGTCCAAATTGCCCATATCAGTGAATGCGAGTGTGTGGTTATCTATATGTTGCATCGCAATGGATTGGCGACCTGCACAGGGTGTACCCCCTGCCTTCCATCCTATGTGTGCTAGGATAGGCTCCAGCAGACCCCCGTGACCCTGAATTAGGAAATAAGCAAGTATAGAAGATGAATGAATGAATAATACTTAATGTGTTTTTGCTGTCAGCACATTAAACTATGTAAAGAACAAAGTATTATATAATATATGATAGTATTATATAGTCTATAAAAATAAGATTATTTCAAACATATATATATAGATAGAGAGAGAGAGAGAGGGAGAGAGAGAGATTAACACTTGTTTTGTATTCTATCTCTTACAGATAAATCCTTGTCTAAATGGGGGTGTGTGCTACTCCATGTGGGATGATTTTACCTGCAGTTGCCCACCTAACACAGCAGGGCAGCGCTGTGAAGAACTGAAGTGGTGCGAGCTTTTTCCATGTCCTCTTACAGCAGGATGTCTCACACACGGTCAGGGTTTCGACTGTGAGTCCGACTCTCAGGAGCACTGGGAAGCTCTATACACCTTATCTTTTTACAAGAAGCACAGCGGGTGTCTGTGTTCACAAAAGGGCTGCTGTTAACATTGCATAAAAATAGGAAATTTTTATTTTATTATTGATTGTAATTGTTGATTGTAAACTTCTGATTGTAACTGCAATTAAAAACATTATGAGATATAAAAAATTATGTATAACTGTTGAACAAACAGAAATCTGTGAAGGTCTTAAAATAGCAGTTTATGGGATTTCTTGAGCACAGGGATTAACTCAGATTGGATTAAACCTGCCGCATACTGGGTTCGTAAGAGTTCACATACAGAGTTAAATCTCATTAGCAGCATAGGCTGTGTTTTTATGTATAATGGTAACAACAAAGTTACTCCCCTGTGCTAAAGGAAAATTCTTGATCCAGATTTGGGCAAATTAATAGTTATAAAACACTATATTATTATAGGTCTAACATTAATTTATTCTCTATTCAGGTATTACAAACATCACTGTCCATGAAGGAAACAAGATCATTGTGTTCAGAGGCAACGGCAAAATCCACCGCTCTCTCCGAAGTTTGTCAATGACCTTCCGCACAAGGAGACGTGATGCTACTCTGCTGCACGCTTCACACGGAAACGATTTTGTTACAGTTTTCATCAAAGACGGACGACTTGTTTTTGAACTTCAGTCTGCCTCAGACTTCACACTCCGAGTGCAGAGCCGGTAAGGAAAAGAGGCTCACTACTTCACCCTGATTACAAAATGTTCCCATTTTTTCCCCTGCTGCAGTTGATATCACTTTACCCGTTTATTTTAATTCATGCTACAGTATATATTAACTATGTTAATGCTGAGTTGCATGTGGTAATATTCACACTGTTTTATTTAAACTTTCTTAGCCAGGTATTTGTTAACAACGGACATTGGCACAGTGCTATCCTAAGCATGAACAACCCATCTGCACCTACCTCCAGGTGGTCCATGGTTCTTGACAAGCGCAGAGACCAAACTACGATCTCCTCAGTCTCTTCTGGAGATCTGGACTTCCTAAAAGACAACACGGACATACTTCTGGGAGCCTGGGAGACTCATAATGGGGCAGATTTTGAGGGATGTCTGGGTTTGGTGGAAATCAGTGGTCTTGTTTTGCCGTTTTATGCAGAAGCAGATTTCAGTATGTCCAGACCTCAGGAGGAAAAGTTTTTAAAAACTTCTGGAATGGTGACTTTAGGGTGCTGGAATACTGATATTTGTAACCCGAACCCTTGTCACAATGGAGGCCAATGTGAGAAAATTTTTGGCCTTTTTAAATGTTTATGTCCAGCTGATTGGTATGGTCAGGTTTGCGAAGTCAAGTCTGATGCTTGCTACTCAAATCCTTGTCTTCATGGCTCCTGTTTTACACTTTCTCAAGGTTATGAGTGTGTATGTAAATCAGGATACATTGGTCAGCAGTGTGAAAAAAAAGCGGATGCGTGTGTGGGACATAAGTGTCGTAATGGAGGTACATGCCTCAGGGGGATCAATCAATATGCCTGCCTCTGTCCGAAAAACACAACCGGAGCTCTTTGCCAGTGAGTGACAAGAACCTGATGCTAATTAAATATTTTTTTTTATTATTAAAGATGATTTTGGCTGTATAATTCTTGAATATTAGCCGTATATTTAGAAAGTGTCTTTGCTTTTTCTGTCGTCATTCATTGCATGTCTTATGATACTCCTACTTCCAGAGAACAAATGCCAGAAATGCCTTGGTACATCGACAGGCTTCCGTAAGTTTTTTGTCTTTAATGTAATTCCTGATGGCAATTAACATGGTTTTAATAAGAACAGAATGAAAGCAATACCAATAGAGCTGTAATGTTAATGAATAAATATGATGTGTAAATTGTGTCATTAGGTCTCCCAGGCTGCCGGTGTCTATCTGCGGGAATGACATGTGGACTTACAGCTGCTTTAATGGTGGAAACTGCTCACTGTTTCAAAACAACTGCATCTGCTTGTCTGGGTTTAGTGGACAGTGGTAAGCTTGTGTAAGAACAACCCAAAAAGAGAATTTAGCCCACTTTGACACTCTAGTTCTACTACAAAGATTAATATGTTTCCAGATTATTGTTTTTCAATGGATCTTATTATCAACAACATTTAGTTTAGAATTATTAAGGATGTGTATGAATTAATTCCAGTTGAAAATGGACCATTGAATGGACATGTATCGAGAAATTCATCAAATCGAATCATCACTCCTTCTTGCATACAGGTGTGAGCTAGAGTTGGATGAGTGCGCTTCCAACCCGTGCCTGAACAACGGGTACTGCCGCAACCTCATTGACAGATTCCAGTGTGTGTGTGAAATCAACTTTGCCGGCAAGCGCTGCCAGATTGACATCAGTGATATCTATCTTTACGGTTTTCTACTGATGTGGCAAAACATCTTTCAGCTGCTCTCATACCTTATATTGCGCATGGGCGACGAGCCTGAGATCGAGTGGGAAGCCGCTAACGACGAGTAAAAAGAAAACGGAGGAGAGAGTGATGATTAAGAGGTGTCTACATAGGGGCTAGAGGGCATGATAGTGGGAATCATAATGGGTACATTTTATAAACACTTGTATAGTGTCGATTATATATAACTGAAAGATGTGGGGAGAAATAAAGTCGACTGTTCATGTGCCTGATATTTCCAACAAAAGTAAATCTATTTCTTTTATACTACAGTAATTTGCTGAAAGAGGTTTTTGTTATTTGTTTATAGCAGCTGAAACATCCTTATATTCTTTGAGGAAGTGATTATTATATTTTTAGCATTGTTAAATGTTACAAACTTTCCAATAGTACAGAAACGGCTGTCTGAGTCTATTTATTTTTGATCAGAACTTTAAAAAAATAAAACATGAACAAAATGCACAAGTATACTAGGATTGCAATTTTTGCCTACGCCTGCACCATACACTGTTCTGCTTTCACCTCAGAGATATTTTTGAGCCAGTGGTCTTTTATTCCAAGTATGCTTTTCCTCTGATTTCGTGTTTATTTTGGCCTCAAAGCCTTTGAGAATGTTGACTCCAAACCGGTCCCTATTCCCTTAAAAGGCAAAGTGCCCAAGGGTCTAAATGAAGGTTGATGTAAAGCAATTGTGCTTCAGACATCTCCCCCTGTCAGTTTAACTTGGAATTACATTTAAATATATTCGAAGGGATGTCTTATTTGTAAGGTGTTCTTTCTCTGAGCCCTATCTAGGGCTTCTCTTGTTAAAGTGCATTCTTGTAAATGCATGTTTCTATCAGTTTTTTAGAGAAGACTTAGCTGAGGTCATTTTTGAGAGAAGAAACTTGAAAAAAGCATTATAGTTGTACATTTCCTGTAAGAAATGTTGCATTTACAACAAGTTTCCTGCACAATACAGTGAAAAAAAAATAATAATCTCATTTCAAAAACTCATCAGCAATTCATACTGTTGGGCACTGGTGAACTTCATGAACCTGGATGTTATCTACGCTAAAACAGACAAACATGTGGCCAGAGACCTGAACTCCAATCCCTAGTGTAAATAATAAAATCCTATTTACTTTGCTTGAGCACAGGACAGAAGCAAGCTTTACCAAACTGTCTTTAAAGAAAGAGAGAAATGTTTTTTGATTTGCCTTTACAACGAATCTAAGAACTCATCATGCAGTAGTTGTTTTACATGAATTAATTGAACATTCCTACCAGTAAAAAAAAAGTTATTACAACACACAGGGGTAAAGCAATGCTTCTGAAAGCTAAAATAATGACTTTTTTTCTTAGCATGTATATAATAAACAGCTTAAAATAGATAATTATTGATAATGGCATTACAGCATAATTGAGAATGACTAAGTCCCTACTGTAACAAGGGGGTTGTGACACATAAGGCTGTAATCAAGTATTTCAACTATATATTTGCACTGATTTAATGCAAACACAGCATTTTCAGTGAATCAAGCCAATCAATGTACATATTTGTAAGTCGCTTCCTTGACACACTTCTAGGACATTGGTCAGAAATGTGTGTGTTTTATCCCTCCCATGTATAAGGGGTCATTTTTGGAGTATATATGAGCAATCAGCTGGGAAATACCAGCCAGCCTTTTTTCACTTCTAATCATGGTGATGAATCTCTGCGTTGTAGTCGCCCTTCTAGGGCTTGTGTCATGCAGTTTATGTAAACCAGCGATACACAACAACTTCACGTTTCCGCTCTGCAATTCCCCAGAAGTTGAAGCCGCTGCTCAGGTGGCTCTGGATTTCATCAACGCGCAGCACACGCATGGCTACAAATACGCATTGAACCAAATTGAGGACATCAAGGTCATTAATAAGGTAAAGAGTAGCACAACACAATAGAAATAAAAATTTATTCTTGTGCCATTTGATATTTCTTAAACTTAAAACATCGCATTTAGATGTTAATCATCGCAACACTACTTTTACGGAATCTCAACAGGAAAGTGGTAGCTTAAGGTATTGAAATGCTGATCTTGTCAATTGTCATTGCTAGCCCCATGTGCAAGGTTTCTTACCCTTGACTACTCAGTTAAACTAAAAATTAGTTAAACTGTTAATTGCTCTAAAACAGAATGTAAAAAAAAACCATAAATGTAATATACATCAAAAATATAATACAAAAGTATAGGGAAGGAAGACAGTTAATGACTTAAACTTTGAAAGGTTTACATAAATAGACTATAAAAACATTTGTTATGTGAAGTATACCCACTTATTAATCATTTATTAGTAGAAGAATTCTTCCAACAATATTAAATATTTTTGTTCTCTAAATATTTCTCACTTTACAGTACAATGAGACCCTCATTTTTTGTTTCGGTATGACTTGATTTATCACTTTGATGTAGGTTGATGGAACACATACATATCTATTAGAGTTGGAGCTGCTTGAGACAAAGTGTCACGTCTACAATCCAAAACCATTGGCGCAGTGTGAAATCAGACCTAAATTCGAAACGGTAACAAATCTTTTTTTATTGCACCATTAATTTTTTTGTCTACAAATGCAATTGTATATAAAAGTATTAGTGTTATCCAGTAAACACGACTTTTTTTTGGGGAATTTTTCTTTTTCTGTTTGTCCAGGCAGTTGAAGCAGACTGTGATGTAGCTCTCTCTGAAACTGGCGGGCAGTTTTCAGTCATAGCATTCAAATGCAAAACGGAATTAGGTCAGTGTTTACTTTCAGATTATTAACAGGTTGTGTTGAATGTTGGTTGTAAGACAGCAAAGATGTCAATTCTTAGCAAACATACATATATTAGTATTATTGTGTGTTGTGTTATTCTCTGTGGTGAACAGAACTCTCCCATGGCCCTTGTGGAGGCTGTATTTCTCTGAAGCCACTTAACTCCACACTTGGCCTTGAGTTGATTCAAAACTCACTGGAGCACTTCAACAAAAACAACACACACAACGCTGCTTTCGCTCTTCTTGACATAGGAAGGCTGACATCCCAGGTAACCCCTTTGCCCCCAAATAGGGGCATGGGGAGTAGATGTTACAGGAGTTTTATTTTGTTTTAATAAAGTGGCCAGATAAAATCCTCAAATACATTTTTTGAAAAAAAAAAAATACAAACACAATAAGTCAAAGTCGAGTCAATCTCATTAGAACTATAGAGACCAGACGATAAATAATTAACGCTTCATAAAGTAAATAATTATGCTGTTACACATAATTGAAATGTTGCAGGTTATTGTCATTTAGTTTGTTGTGTTCACAGACCGTGAGTGGTGGGCCTCTAATCAGAGCAGAATATGCCATTATTGAAACCAACTGCACAAGCGTGGACGATATTAACTGTGTTCCTCTAGAGCCTGTAGATGCAGTAAGTGCAGATTTCAAGAGAGCCACAGAAAATATTTTTATTTCTTTAAACTCTTAATGCAGTTAAAAACATGGTCATTTCTTTAGCGCCATGGGTTCTGTCATGCCAGAGGCCATAGATTTGATGTGGAATTTGACTGCAAAATCTTCCAACCTGTAACTAAGCACTAATACATTACTTAAATATTTGTTTAATTATTTTTGGTATATTTTATTCCTATTAATGGATCCAACAATATACTGTATCTAACATTTCCTGTTCTTCCAATAGGACAATGTTACAATTCCTGTTTTTCCGGCTGGTCCAGAATCCCCATTCACCACCCAGGGTTTTAAGAATCACAAACTTACAACCCTGCATGATCCTGATGCCACTGGTCTTTTATCTGGGTCAGGTGAATCAGTCGAGAATGAACAAATTGTCATAGGAACAACAGAGGATCCTGAAGTGAATGAAGCAATGCTTACTAAACTATTTGTTCTTCGTCCAAGATGCCCAGGAAAAACTATACACTTTTGATTCCACCCTTGATATATTCATGTGGTGCACATTTAGTTTACCATGGGCACAAACACTTCTTGGTTAGGGCTTTACGGAAATATTGAACCTATAAGGTTAGTGAAGCTGTCCTGTAATGAAGATTAGCATCAAGTTTAAATGACTGTACTTGTATACTGCTTAACATGTACCATTTTAGAGTAATAAAATGGCCATCAAAAAACTTGTTTATTTTCCAAGTCAAGTTATGGTTAAAAATAAAAAAAAATATTTAATTGTCCATTAAGAAGTTTAGGGCCCAGCACATAGTTGAAACATTTCAATTAGAAACCCTTAATCTTAGCCACCAGCGGAAGACACCTTCAGCCAGAGCTACTAACCTATTCTATATCTTTTTTTTTTTGATTGATCAGATTAACACTTTCAGCAAAATACAATTACAGTTAATAAACGTCCTTAAAAGCATGATTGTTTAGTGGCTAGAGATAAATACAATTCACTTTGCATAAGAATGTCTGCAAATGTCCTTGTCAAATGTTAAGTCCATATTGTACATTTACACACTCCAGGAGGAAATAAAGACGGTTACAATAAAAAAGGGTTTTGTTTACCATAGCAGCAATCAGTTCTGAACAAGGGTTAAAACCTTTCGGAAAAACTGGGTCACCTTAAAAAATAATTAAGATTTATATATATTCCCAATTTATGTATCCAAAACCGAATGCAATTTGAAGTGTCATTTTGCATTGGAGCTATTTCAATAATTTGCACAACCAATTATAAAATTAGCCAGCAAACTTTAATATATGAAGAAAAAAAAAACAGGACTGATCGGAATTTTTAAAAAATTGTCGCTAGCTTTGCCCCAATTATTAACAGCTACATTTTGCAGACGCTGTTGTCCAGAGAAACACATGAATATTCTTTCAGTCTAATCATTGAGTAGATAAATACCGGTACTTCAGATAGAATGCAACAAATCCTCCAAAGTATTTAGAAAAGGTGGGTCTTTGTCCCTTGAAAACAGCCAGGTGCTGTTCTACCAAGGATATCAAATAACTACCTAAAACGCAAGAGTAAATAAGGAAAGGGAGAAAACGCACTTCTTTTGGGTTGGAATAGTTTATTTATTTTCATGTCATATCCCAAAGGTGGTGCCATTCATGAATCGACTCCTTACAAGGCAGCGGTTTTAAAATCCATCTCACAGTAGCAACAGATCAGATCTACATTATGGCACAGGATACTTTTTTGATTAAAGTTAACAATACAACTTACTAGTGGTCAATTTCTTTAACTAATACCACCATAACCCAGAAAATTGTGTACACATACCTTGTGTTGATTTTTTTTTTTTTGCCTATTTAATGAAAATTTTGTACCGTGCTATAAGTTGATACAATGCAGTCGAATAAAGCACAAATGACATGTGATGTTTGAAACTGATAGGATTAACAGACAATAAGAGGGTTACAAGAGTTAAAGTTAAGACTGCCATTTCATCTAATTCAATTAATCGCAAAGAGGGGAAAAAGCTAGTTACAATTAGAGCTTCGCAATTCCTCCCCAGAGGTATTACCTTGGCTTAGTGAATCATCAAGGGGTTAGTGTTATACTGCACATTTGAAATTTTGTTTAGTGTTTTGCAAATAGATGAAGCTAGCAGTCAGTCCTTTAGTGATCTGTTAATCCTCCAAAATGCAGAAAAATTGGTCCTACTGGAGAAAAAAAAAATATATCTCTTATAATATATGATGGACACCAAACCAGAGATTCAACAGAAGGGCAGTGATTAAAACAAAAAAAAAAAGGGGGGGGGACTAGCTCGTTAATAAGTTGCTAAATGGCTATATTAGCGGTGGAATGTCCTTACAAGTCGAGAAGCATTTGTGGTTTTGAACCTAAATCAGTAATTTTAATCAAAAAAAATAAAAATAAAAATTAAGGACTCAACACCACATCAAGATACAACAGTAAAAGCATTAAACGTTGTATTTTGAATAAAATGAGTTATACATATAAGGGCAAGAATAATGTGTGGTTCAAATTGTTTTATTGTTTTTAGGACATGGGTATTTTAGTGTAGTTAGGTTTTTTTAACGATAGTTTTTTAAAAAAAAAATGCATGCACTTCTTGAACCATCCTGACCATGCTGAGGGGAACACTGGGGGAGGACCAACAGCTTAAGGCTTAAAGTACTTAGCACTCAAGAGGCATCAACAGACCTCAAGATAAGCGCCTCAGGAAAACTGGACAATGAATATTAGTTTATGCAAATTTGAAAAAGCCCAATTCTGTTTCAATGCTTTATGTACAGTACTGCATTTCCTCAAAGCCTTCATAAAATAAACATGCTTGTTTTGTGGCACTATAAGAATGAAGGAAATAGGTATTTGACAGTTATGCTAAATAGAAGGTAGATAAACTTTGAAAAAAGATGGAGTTGAGGGGCTGGATAGACAATGCATCCACCAAGTGTCTGTAGTGCTGTGAGGGCAAAGAAAAGAAATTCATGGGGAAATGGGGATGGTAGGATGTTACAGTGAGTTGCTGTGTGGTTTGATGGAAAAGTGGCTGCTTCAGTATCCAGATTTTCTCAGGTATTCAGCCATGCTAAATGCTTTCTGGTTGAGATTTCCTCCATGGATACCTTCCTTTCCCATGACGAAAACCAATACTGGGGTACACAAGGGGGAGGGGGAGAAAGAAAAAAAATGACAAATGAAAATTAAAACAAAAGGAAAGAAAAAGTCTCTCCCCATAACAGGGGGACATTATGATCTTACCAACAATCTTCCCATTAAAGACATTTTAACTGTGTGAAGGAGAAAGCTTAAACAGCAACCCCCTTTCTTTTTCCTGTCCCTCAAAATTGAAGCTAAGCAAGCATTAATTACATTAGAACCCAGAATCCCTCAAGTATTTTGCCATCGTGTATGCCTTCTTATTCAATCCACCTCCATGGACCCCTTCTTTGCCCATTACAAGAACCAAGACTGAAAAAGAAAACATAGAAAAGGGAAAGAGTTAAGTGCTGCTGATTAGGAAAGTTAAAAAAAAAAAAAAAAGGAATTGTAGCTGCAGTCCAACGTTCTTGCATGTTCATGCATATGATTACAAACAAAGTGAAAACCATCTGAACAGTGGAAAAAGTTTTAAAGCAGTTTACACACCCTGGAAATTTATGTAAAGAAATTGACAAGACAGTAAGCACAGTAAGGGAATTTGCGAGTTAACACCAACCCAAACTGGTAGTTACCGTCTCATGATGTAACCTGGTTAAATATTAGAAAATGGCTGTAAGGCACTTTTAAAAAAAAATTTAAGTGTCCATGTTCAATGCAACAAGAGCCACTGGTAGTTTTGACTGCTAATCCAATTTACAGCTCCTTTAATGGATCTGCCAGAGTCGAATTCAAGTGTACTCAGTCTAACATCTAGGCTATGTGTGGCTTCTTTAATAAACTGATTAACACTCAGAGGAAGAGGATATGACTTTAGCAGACAGTGCATGAACTATTTACAGCAACCTGACCAGTGACCAAAGCAATACTTAAACTGTTAGCCTATACAGCAAAAAAAAAAATCTTATGTTCGAAGACTTGAAATGCTATGTGAATGTACAGCAATTATTAGGTATTAGTCATGAAGTGGATCAGCAGAAGATCAATCCTATGGCATTCACATAAAAAACCCACCCAAAGAACACCCATCAATCACCTAAAAACGAGCCAATTAGAATCTGTGCTTTAGTCTTACACAACTGTACAAACCCCCTGAGGCTGTTTGCTGGTTGAGTTACAATTTTGTTTTCCATATGTAAATATGGGATTCATTTGAAAATATCCAAAACAATGGTACCTTTGCCAGCTCTGCCTATGGAAACATTGTACGTTGGCTCTCCACCTTGACTCTTCGTCCTGATGTCCATAGTCCAGTCACCATCGACTTGCAAGCCGTCTCTAATCACAGAGCACTTGATTTTCCCTAGGACTAGCCCACTGGTAAAGAAGGCCTCCCGGTCCTTGCCAATTATGCAATCGATTTCCTCACACTGAAATAGATTTTTTTTAAATTAACCAAAAATAAATAAAAACCAACAGGGAAGGACATGGATTTGCAGTAGCTGTGTGCAAGGACAACTATAGGCCCAGTCAAGTTTTATGTTTGCTAGTCACAAATAAAATTGGTACACTAAAACCTAGAACATCATGAAACCATTTCATTCTGATAACGAGCAAAAAATGTGTTGGTTAGTGGTTGCAAAGATCAGAAAGTATTCCTTTATAAATAAATTACAATAGTACACCAAGAGTTACATATTAAGGGGTTTGCTTTGCACATATTGTAGCACAATTTTTATATTATTTTGTATGCAACAAATGAAATATCGAATAACCAATCAATACAAATTTGCTTCTATGCAACTTTTCGATATTAAATATATAGTTAACGTAAATAACTATACAAGAACAGTTGATTTCAATTTAATAAACTAGTTTAAATTTAAAGACAGGGAAAAAACCGTGGATAGAAGGGAAACCGGACGCCATCTTTGAAGACACAGAAGATGAGGGGAAAGGGAAGAACGGGACAAATCCCAAATCTCACTAACTATTAGCCAAACCAAGGGCACTAGCGTCTGGAATGCTGCTATTCAGTGCTCTAGGCGAGCACCGACAGGCCGCGATTAGGGACAGAGCCAAACAACCAGGAGAACTTCCTTTCAGCACGGCCTACGCCTAAAGCTCTAATATTGAAAAGTAAAAGCTAGATTATATTCGATTATATTTCACGTAAAAATACGTCCCATTTTTACGCAATATTCTTTCATAATGTGTATATACCACGTGGCCAATTAATACGGTGTTGAAGTCACAAAGAACGCATTATGACTTCAACGCCTCAACGGCCATGTGTTAGCTTAAAATAAATTACGGTACATATTTAAAATATCATTCGAATACCCCAGTGCTATGCTAACGCTACATTATCAGTGCTAATTTTATTGACCTCACAAACATACATACAAACAAAAAAACAGCACAAGAACAGACAAGCCGGATATTGCTGACCGAATAACGTAATGGGCTGAGGAATATTCTGGAAGCGCTCTGGCGTTCGGGTTTCGTTTCAGTCTTCATCCCGTTCATTCAAAGACAAGCTAGGTAGTTTTTTAACAAGGAAAACGCTAGCGTAGCGTCGCTGTCTGTGGCCTACCGACGGATTTCTTACCGTATTCGTTTAAAATCACCGAATTAAAAAAACTTCAATTAGAAACATAACGTTTTTTGTTCATTATCCATTATATTATAGCAGCCAATGGCACAAAGACTATGATGGTATTCTAAGGCACTAATAGGCCATTTTATTTTTCATTTTTTCGCAAAGCACGCGCGCTTGTTCACGTTAGCCCCTGCGAGCTAACTGTAACGTGGCCCCCACACAGACAAAAGATTGAGATTTGGATAATACTGAAAAACGTTGAGGACAATACAAAGGCTTAACGAGTTATGTGTTGTTATTATTTTAAACTCTTACCGTTATACCGCTAAAAGTGCCCCCTTCTGACGATGCCCAAACATATTTGGCGTCCGTGTAACCGACAATGGCGGCATCCTGGCAGCTGCCGTCGGCCAACAGGTTATCCACGTAGCCTCCCCAAGACATATTTGCTGCAATTTGTAAACCAAAAAAATTATTACGATGCTTTACAAAGATTGTTTGGATAAAATTTTGATTAAAGAAGATTTAAAGAACCGAATTCGAGCCTCGCCTCTCCAAAAAGCGCTTAGCTGCGTGCTGTCGAGATCTGCTTTTTTTGGGGGGCAGGGAAGAAAAGCCGATGTAAATCGAGACAGCGCCTTGGGTGTAGTCCGTGCTTGAGATCCCTCCGCGCAGGACGCGTTACTCCGTTTCAGTCGTTTTATGCTCTCCAGCTGGAAAACCTCACAACTGCCAAAAAACTAGTTCCCGTTTCTAATTTCAATTACATCCACGTTGTGGAAACCAACATTTCCTCACATTTTGTTAACTTATAACTTTTAGCGTTTAATTTTTTTACAATGGTATACTCATGTTTTTCCATTTTAAAGCAGAGGCTCCAAGATTTTATGCAGTTAGTAATCTTTTTTCCAAGTAAAAAAATCTATAAACACAAATTACTAAATCATAACAATAGTAATAGTGAAATAGTAAACAATTTATTTTAGTTGAATTGAATTTGATATATCTGTAATATTTGTTGAATTCAACTTAGTGATCTGTAAATTAGACTTCAATAGGTTTGTATATAATTATATATTTTACTAGCAATAATAATAATTATTATATTATTATATATATTATATTATATTATAATAGATTAGATCATATAATTGGGGTTCCTGGCTGTAAAACACCCTTGGAAAATATTTTTTTACAGTTTTATATTTAGGTTTTATTTACCACGTGAAAATGATCATTATTAACACAAACATGCACACATTAAAATAAAGTAATTATGAGCAAAAATGTGAAATTGATTTCCTGCGATGTACTGGCCACCTGTCCAGGGTGTTCCCCTGCCTCCCCCCCCTATGTGTGCTGGGATAGCCTATAGCAAACATGCCCCAGAGTTAGGGAATAAGCGGGTATAGATTATGAATAAATGATTCATTTATGAATTAATGATTCACAGAAAAAATATGTGTCAAAATTGCTGGGAGGCAAACAAATCCTGGAACCAGTTTATTAATTTGTCTTCTATACCCGCTTATTTACTAACTTTGGGTCATAAGGGTCTGCTGAAGTCTATCCCAGTGCGCACATAGGGCGACAGGCAGCGGTACATCCTGGACAGCTCATCAGTCCATCGCCGGGCCATACACAGATGAACAACCACAAACACTCACATTCACGCCCATGCATCAACCATGTTTTTGGACTGTGGGAGGATCTGGAGTACCCAGAGTAAACCCACGCAAGCGGGGGTACAATGTGCAAAATCCACACAAAAAGACCACTTGCCCAGGGAACTGAACCGGGGACCGTCTTGCTGTGACCCATAACGTATTTATTTTCAAGACTATTTATGATTCATTTATAACAAGTGCTACACATAATAAATAGTTTCAGTAAAGTCGCTTTACAGAGTGCTGATTGCTGTATGAGTGTTATTGGTGGACCAATCTAATAAAATGTTTACTAATTTTACTTCACATC
This sequence comes from Sisor rabdophorus, assembly GCA_026260075.1. Lineage (NCBI taxonomy): Eukaryota > Metazoa > Chordata > Actinopteri > Siluriformes > Sisoridae > Sisor > Sisor rabdophorus. The sequence goes on along the minus strand of JAOTQW010000033.1, from coordinate 9,164,185 downwards.
TATTCTTGTTTTTACTATATGCTCCAAAGTTCAAAATCCTCTTACATAGAGTGTTATATTGCCTATATGGGCCATATAGAGATGGATAGGTCAGAAGTACATGTACATAAAGTATCCTTGTGTACACGTTTTTAAACTTGATCATCTGTCATTCCTTGTTTCTTTTGCTGGGCCCTACATACAACACATATATGACATACAAGATCCATATAAAGGGTATTTCTTTATATGATGATTTTTCAGGCAAGTGAGTCAGACTTGCTTATTACATGGTGTCAGCGCCCTGCCCAGGACATTTTAAAGACAGGAGTGTTTCAAAGTTCACTAGCTGTGCATGTGATAAGTTGAGCTGCTGAGTCGGTTATGTAAATTTGCTAAGATGGCAACAGTAATATTAGAATTTTAGTAAGCTTAAAAACAGATAAACATAAGGCATTGCAACTTGCCTGTAAACATTTTGCCAACAGAGTCAGCTCAAAATATTTTTTCCAGCCAAACACGTTTCTTTTGTGTCTAGGATCTTGGTTGAGTTACGTTTGTTAGCTACAGTGAGCTAAGTACAAGGGTGGATCACTCAGCAACAGGACAAACACAGCTGCCTGCTTCTGGTGTCTGCTGACATTTATTCAGTCACACACCCACAAGCAAACATCCCTGCCTTGTGTAGGCATTACAGTGTGTAGGACTTTTACTTATCACTGACAGTCAAAGGTGTGTGATTGAATTGCATGAGGTAGATACCCAAGCCTTCTGTACTGAAAGGAGAAACAGTTGTGTTCCCTCATAGTTTTTTCTGGAATCCACAAAGTGCTGTGTGTGTGTGTGTGTGTGTATGGAGCTGTTGAAGTGAGCCATTGTAACACTTCCTGCTTTCTTTCAGCACAGCTCTGCTTTACAGCACACCACTGGAATTTTTGTCTCTGCATGGCAGGAAAGCTTTCTGAGGAGGAAAGTCATGTGCACTTGGTGGAACTTTCTTGAGGGGGAAACTCAAACACGATCTGCGACTTTTGTAATAATAAACATTTAGCTTATTAATTAATTAAATCATTTTTATTCACCTTCTATACCCGCTAAAACCCTAACTTGGGTTCACCGGGGTCTGGTGGAGCCTATCCCAGTGCAATTAGGGTGAGGGTTCCCTGGCAAGGTTGCCAGCCCATCACAGGGCCACACAGATAAACAACCGCACACTCACACTTAATCCTATGGACATTACACCAAATGGTCATTTTTTGGACTATGGGAGGAAATATATATATTACAAAATTCATTCATTCATTCATCTTTCGTACCCGCTTATTCATGAACTTTCCGGGGTCACAGGGGTATGCTCGAGCCTATCCCAGCGCACATAGAGCGAGGGGCGGGGGTACACCCTGGACAGATTGCCAGTCTATCGCAGGGCCACATGCACACAACCACACGCACTCACATTCACTCCTATGGGCAAATTAGATTCACCAATCAACCTAATGCACATGTTTTTAGACTGTGGCAGGAAACCGGAGTACC
>JAOTQW010000033.1:9140623-9153908 GCA_026260075.1 Sisor rabdophorus | reverse complement strand
AGGAAACCCACGCAAGAGCGGGGAGAACATGCAAACTCCGCACAGAAAGACCCCGAGTCCGGGATTCGAAACCAGATTGTTGTGAGGCGGCCGTACTAACCACTACGCCACCGTGCCGCCCCAGCCTTTGATTTAAAGACCTTAACTTTCCTGCCCCTTAAAGACTGCCAACATTTGAAAATAACAATGTCTTTTATTTTCTATTTGCCACTTGCACACATTTACAGTCTAGTGCACTTTTTTTTTGATGACAACAGAAATAAAGAACTGTCTGCTGTCCAGCTTGCATGCTAATTGGGCTATTACTTCCTGTATTTTACTCTTGCACCGACTTCTTAGTTTTCTTGTTAAACCACAAAAAAAACAAAACGGCAGTGACTGTGCATGTATGTTGCACCAGCCAGATGACAGCATAATTAGATCAGATTTATTTAGACAATTTTATTATTATTACATTGTTAATGTCGTAAGCATAATTATTTCGTTGTTCAAGTTGAGTTTGGAAGTGTTTTTCCGAAATGCTTCAGATGCAGAAATCATTGGTCAATATTTAGGTGTTAAGCCAGGAAATGGTTGACAGGAGGGGACAGGCTGAAATAGTTGGTAAGAAGGGATCTGATCTAAGGAACAGCATAGTGGTTAGGGGTTCAACTGCTGTTCAGATGGTTGAGAGTTCGAATCCCAGGACCACCAACTGTGATTGCTGGCCATCTCCATTTTAAGAGCATCTGCCAGATGCCTGAAATCTAACTGTACACTGTAACTATACAAAAAAGGCTCAGGATGTCTGGGTTAATCTTTTGGTTTAATGGTTTAGAGTTTTTTCCCCTCAGTATTTTAGGGTGACTGCTGGATGAAATAATGAGTGCGAGTAGGAGTAGTTTGTAAGCGGTTGAGGATTGGTGTTTCATTGGGTTTGAGTTTTACTGGTAAGTGTTTTTAAAACCATATTTTGGGGGGACAGGGAGTCCTTTTAAAAATTTTATGCAATAAATACTTTTCCATAATTTGTTGGATGAACAATTTAATTAACTGAAAAGGATTAATGAATGAAATGTTGTGGGTTTAAAACAGAAGCTCTGTAGGATGTTTGCTGATGCACTTGTTTCCTCTTGAAAAGGCTGTCTTTCGGTTACTTAGCGCTTTGTTCATCCTCTGCCTCAAAGGAAACGCAATGATGTGCCACATAAGTCGCTTTGGTGTGTAATGCAGTGTCTCCTTGCAGGCTCCAAAATGCAAACTGTCAAACTGCACACACCGGATCCTGCTCTACCTGTTTTTTTTTCTTGTTTTTTTTTTTCCTTATTTAGTCCGGAGGCGTTTACATGATAATCCCTTTATGAACAGCTGGTATTTAAGAAATGTCAGGATTTCTCTTAGTCTTTGTTTCCTCACTTTTATAGACCAGGCATTGATTTATCAGATTGTATTAAATATATTTTTTTCAATTATCTTTTTGATTATGGTTTCTTTATGGCCCTTTAGTGGGAATTTGCAATTAACTTTACTCTTTGGCGGGGTTTGAGTGATTTGGTGTGTGCCCCCAACTATGCCTGCTTCTGCAACAACAGGTGCATATCTTCAGGAGCAGTGCAGGAAGTTTTTACATGCACCGAGTGTCTTATTAAAATGTTTATATAAATCAGTTTAAAACCTTGTTTAAATATTTATCAATACTAGAGGTTAGAATATTCATACATTATTGTGTAAAAAGATGCAGCCATAGTTGGCTTTAACAATATATTTTTTTACACTCTTACATTTTCAATTAATTACAAGCATGCAGTTAATTTGTTACTCGGTGCGATATGTTGGGGTCTGTGCCACTGTTTCCAAACAGCTCATAAATATGCAGTCTAGTCATCCAGAGTAAATGGTCATATGCTGTCTGTGGGGAAAATATGGTTGTAAAGTGAGTCGTACAAATCTTTTAATGTCATAGAGGGCAGTATAAAACAGCAAGCAAATGAGTTGTGGCTTGCGGTGCATGGGGGTCATGGTCAATTTACCATTTCGAAGCACTGTATTTTTAGTAAAACTAAATAACCAATGAAAGAACAATAGGCAGGGCTATAACAAATAAAATGTCTGTCTACAACAGGGGTGTCGATCTTGGAGGGCTGGTGTCCTGCAGGATTTAGCTCCAAATTGCCTTAACACACTTACCTGTACGTTTCAAGTATACCTAGTAAGATCTTGATTTGTTGGCTCAGGTATGTTTGATTAGGGTAGGAGCTTGTGCAGGAGACAATTCCTCCAGGACTGAGATTGCCCACCCCTCGCTGGCAGCACTCCTTGGCGACAGCATTTAATTACTGCTGGTTAGCTGCTTTAATCATGTCTGAGCATCCGCTATCCCATTATAGTGTGTCAGCATCAAGGAGATAGGGGTGCAAGTGGTAGAGAAACTGTACAAATGTATGCTGTGCTGTCTGTAAGCTGATTTTAATGTCTTGACGGTTTTTCTTTCTTTTCTTTTTTTAATGATTTAATTTTTTGTACAGCAGTCTGTTAGGCTCCGCCGAGTCAACCACGCCGCATCTTCAAGACTAGGCAGGGCCACGGATCAGCAGAGGAGTTATTACCCCTATAAATAGTTGAGTTGGTCAGACAGGGAAAAAAAAGCATGTTCCAGGGTTTGGTCAGACTCTGGTTTATATTCGCACACTGCGGACCCCAGCATGGCCAAGTCACCACTTAATTTTCTTCTTCCCTCCATCCCTCCCTTTTCTCTCCTTGCAACTTTTTTCCAGCTTTTTATTCCTGAACCCCCTCTTCCTTATATTTTTCCTTTGTTCTGCCTCTCCCCTCCTGCTTTCTTCCCTTTCTTCTCTCTTCCTTCCTTTGCCTTTCCTTCCTTTCTCTCACCTTTCATCTATCCTCCTCTATACATGTCACTCTTTATTCTATATACTCTATAGAGACAGAAAGTAATGCAATTCTGCAAATACTAAAGGCTTCAGGTGGATGATCCTAGCTGAGAGAGAAGGAGGTAGGATGGTAAGAAAGAAAGTGAAAGTGTACGTTATAGCTGATAGAAGAAATGAGTTATGGGAAAAAATGGAATTAAGCTTCTAAAAACATTTAAATGCTGATAAGTCGGCTAAGCGGTGACATTGTCAAAACAGTCATTTTTGTAATTATTAATAGCTTTTATTTATTTTCAATTTTCTTTTGTGGGATGTTAATAAAGGAAAGCCACAGCTGGAGTCTCGGGTGTTTCTTCTCATTCTGCTTGTCTCTTTTTTCATTCTTATCTCTCTGTCTCTTCTCTGTGTGTGTGTGTGTGTGTGCGGGCGCGCACATGTGCGTGCCTTGGAGCAGGAACCCGTCTGCACTTTTCTACAAAACTTTCCAGCCTGGTATCAGGCTTCAGAGGTACAGTATTGTGGGTGTGAGCTTCAGCTTTAGCATCTGAGGTGTGCTGCATGGCATAAAGGTTCTAGCTTGGGGCTGAGCGGTATGACTGTATATATCAGAATATATGATCGATTGTAATAGATTTTTTTTCTGTATACCAGGACATTTAAACAAGTGGGCATGGATATCTCCCATGCAGCGTGCATGAGCCTGTGCAAGATCAGGACTTGCCAAATCTTGATATCCGGACAGTCTGGAGCTACTGTGTCTTTCAGTTGGGCCACCAAAATATATCCCCACTCTACCCGTCTGGTATCTTTTATAGGGAGCAAATTTTTTTTAAAAACCTTTTGCATTCTCTTACAAATATAATTAGGCTTTTGTCAAAGTTAATTCATTTATCTTTCATACCCGCTTATTTCCTAACTCGTGGTTACATGGGTCTACTGGAGCCTATCATAGCACATAGGGTTAGAGGCAGGGACAGGTCCATTACAGGGCCACACATAGTTGAACAACCCCACACTCATTCCAATGGGCAATTTTAAATCGCTAATCCATCTAATGTGCATGTTTTACTTTGAGAGGAAATATGAGTACATGGAGAAAAGTTGTTAAAAAAAATCTTTTTTTATGTTTTTATTTTTTTTCTGTGTCAGAGAGTCACCGTCAATATCCAGGGTATTAAAATCGTTTAAATTTAGGCTTTTTTAAAAAAAATAATTACTAACAGTGCCTGGAGGAAAATGTTTGGGGTTTATCAAAAATATGGAGACAAAAATAAAAAAGATTTGAACAACGTTTTTAATGTTATGTATTTATATTTTTATATTAGGAAATCTGTTTCCTGTTTTTAAGTGTTGTTTGTCCACACAACTGTAAAAAGGGACTTCGTTGTTGTAATAGTTAAGTCAAGTTCGTATTTCATTTACTATATCAAGGCCCAAGTAATAAAATAAAGTGGTCATTTTAATTACTGTTTAAAGATTATTTATTAAAGCACTTTTCATTGATTTTCTGGAATATCTACATATTTAAATAAATGCGTCTGTACCGTGAAATAGAATTGATCATACCGCCCACCCCTATTTCCAGCCTTTCACATCAACTTACCAGCAGCGGCAGCTTAAGCACACAAGTGAGCTCTTTTTTTAAAGCCAGCTTAAATTGACTAACAGGCTGAGTTTAATGAATTTTAATATTTTGCTTGCATGTGTGAGATTTAAACCTCTAGACTGGTGTATCAAATTGGTGCTGCATTCAGTCCATCTAAATTTGTTGCTTATTGGCAAAATGGATCAGTCCATATTTGCCTTGTAATAACCAAATGGAAGAATAATGCCTAATACATTTTAATAAACTTGTTGTTTTTAATTTTGACATTTGGAAAAGTTATTTAAAATTTCAATAAAATTAAAACAAGAAGAACTTTAAAATCAAATGAGCCAAATTTGTCCCATTTTTGCATGATGCAGGTTTCCAGCTGGAGTTGGGTTTGCCGTACTTTTTGTTTAACGATATGCCAAATATTCTCTCTTTTCGTCAGTTCATGATACAAAGTGCAACATGTAGTGAAATGTTATTCTTTGCACATTGGGGGTCAGAGCAGAGGGTTGGCTATGAGACCTGGCGCACCTGGATTAGGAAGTGTTGAGGGATCCAATGATGGTGGACTTGACTCCAGGCCTTCCAGGTCTTCCAGGAAGGTTAAATCAGCACACGGACTATTCTATTATAAAGCTATTCTGTTGCACATGAGCTTCCCTGAAATAGACGTCGTCTGGAGTGGAGAATGCTTTGATCTAAAACCTTTTATATAACTTTTGGCCTTTATAGTGTTCCAAAACATGCAAGCTACCCATAACTGTATGCACTTTTGCACCTCTACCTTCAGACATGCTGGCTTTTGGACTAATCGTTAAGAACACCTAAAAGGCCTAATTATTCTTTAGTCTGGAGTACACATCTGTGATTTCAAACAATCTCGTATTTAGACTATCAAGCTTTTGTTTTTGTTTGTTTTTTTTTGTTTTACTTGTCCCTCTTGGCCCACAGAACATGACATCACTTCTAAACTATGTTTGCATATGGCTTCTTTTTTGCATGATAGCGTTTTAGTTTTCACCTGCATATGACAGTGGTTTCAGGAGGTTTTTCTAGGCCCATTCAGTAATGTCAATGACCAAATCATGCTGATGATTAGGGCAGTGTCATCTGAGGGTCTGAATGCCTTTACACATTCTTTCACAGATTTGAGATCTTTACTTTAGAATCTGTGCCTCTCTAACATTCCTTTTACAGCTAATTGTGTTACAGACCTGATGTTAATTGGCTTGATAACATTAATTGAGCTACCAGCTGAATGAACAAATATATGTTGCTTTTTCAGCCCATTTACCCCTGTATAAACTTTATAGTGACCTGTATAGTGAGGCATCAAATTTGAAATCAGCTCATTCAGTAAATAGAAGTACAAAAATGTCTATGCGGTATAAATGAAATATTAACCTGTGTCGCGGGTATCATTTGATTCAAAAGCATTCAAACTTTTCCAGAAATTATTTGTCCTATCTTTACTTGTGTATATTCTTATTGTGAAAATTAGAAGTGGGTTTTCTCAAGTAAAGGTTTGATTCCGTCTCGTGACGTGTTCCCATCCACCACCAAGGGATTGACAATGACGAGGCGTGAGCCTGCGTGTACTTGTTTTGTTAGCAAATGGCAAGTCGGACTGGATATGCGAAACAACACATTTCTTATTATTGACTCAATTTGCATATTTTGATTTGTGTGGGACAGGTGTGTTTAATTCAAAAGCGTTTCCTCAATGGTTTACAACGATTTTACACAATTGCCACACTGAATAAAGATGAGAAAAGTAGTGAATTAAAAGTATAATTGTTCTGTGTAATCGTTTCAGAGGAGCCTAGTTACTAGTAACTCAACTCTTTGTGTAACCATTTAATGCATGCTTTTGAATAGAAAGTTTTTAAATTTAACGCTGATGATTGCTTCCATTAAGATAGTATGATGTAGTATGTTGGAGATAGTATGTTGGAGTCATTTTTGATATACCTTTAAATTTGGAGCATTTGGCAGACGCCCTTATCCAGAGTGATTTGCAGTTGAGCAATCGGGGGTAAGGTGCCGTGAGTGGTGGCTTGGTGGTGCTGGGAATAGTTTCCCAGTATTTCTGGTATAATTCCAACACCTTAACCACTAGGCCACCACTTTATCCCTCACGGCTTATAATTACTTAATATTACTTTTTCAGTATTACTAACTGTTACTTAGTATTACTATCCTTACATGGATATGACCGACGTCGGATGGTGTTAGTATTTTTAGTTGCAATTGTTAATCTGAATGTTATTTCATATTAAAGCCTTTGTTTGAAATCTTTTCCTGCCGTGTCCATGGCTTGTCCTGACTCCTTTTACCTTTTCTGTTTCAGTGCTTCGGGAGCGAGTGTAGTGGCCATCGATAACAAAATAGAGAAAGCAATGGTAAGTACAAAATATAAAATTGGTTAAGCTTCTGCAGAGGCTTAAAAGAGGTCGTTTTCAAGTTCTGGACATGCGATTGGATGAGCAGAGTAAAATAAAGATAGTTAGTATGAAGGCATTTTTAAACTTGAAAGTTAGACTCTCACTGTTTGATTTTGACCACAATTTTGGTCGTTTAAGACAAATGTTTGAACTTAATCCTACACTAAAATCTGTTGTCTTAGCTCTGTAGTTGGATATTAGTTAACCGACAGCCAATTTATGCAATTCATTTTACATTCACAGCGTTTAGCAGATGCTCTTGCCCAGAGCGACAAACAAGTGTTTTAAGTGACATCATAGAACAGCTTAATACTAGTACAATAGATCACAGAACAAGTGTAAGAACCACCTAAAACTGTTTAAAAAGTAGCATGAATACCCTAGGTCCCATGATACATTAAGTCTTCAAAGTGTTCATTTTTTTCTGATGAAATGTGTTACTTAACTTATGACAATTATTAAACCAAGAAACAATTTGCGTGCCAAGCAAGTCTAGTGGACAGAAGTGAGAAGAGTAAATTCAGTTATGTAGGCGAAGAGGAGAGTTTTTGGAAGTGCCCTTTCTTCTGAGAAAAGGAAGGTTACTAAATGTCACTATTTGATGAGGTACAGCTCAGGACAAGTCTTCTTGTTTGCGTCTGTTTTTGTTGTCATTTCGCTCATACAGTCTGCTATCATGACAATTGAGATCTTAGTGTGACATGGGGATCAAGTTCTTATAGTCTGAAAAGCAACAATCACAATGGACTACCAAATGTTGCAGTGTTTAAGCCTTGTATAAGAGCTTTTGTCTGTGCGTTTGCTGAAAACCGGTCCCCCATGCACACACGCACCCCAAGACCACAGGTACCAGTAATAAAAAGCTGCAGGACAAATTGGCTCTATTCAAGCAGCATGAAAACCAAAATTCAACTGTCAGGGTTTGTTGTTTTTTTTTTTTTCTCGCACACATGTTCCAACATGCAGCTTCAGCTTTAGGCTTCACCTCTGGCTCATTTAGCTAAAACCTAAAGCATGTTTTTTCTTATCTGTTGTGTGTTGAGCCTATACCCGTGTGCCTTGATGTCAATAGTAACTGTGGGCAGGGATTATTAGTGTGTCAATACATTCTGGTTTCCATAGCAGTCACTGCTTTGATTTGCAAATAGATAATTAAGAGGGAAAAATATATAAAAGCTTGCTTTTTTTTTACATTCCTATGGTGATCGATCCGAGTGCCTCGACCTTATTTTACTTGTCTATTTATGCAGGATCTGGTAAAAAGTCACCTGATGTACGCCGTGCGTGAGGAGGTTGAAGTGTTAAAGGAGCAGATCAAGGAGCTGTGCGAGAGGAACTCTGTGCTGGAGCGCGAGAATGCTGTGCTGAAGTCTCTGGCCAACAGCGAGCAACTCTCTCAGCTATCGGCTCAGACGGTCACGTCGCCTGCACAGACGCCGGCCTCAAACCCGCTGCAGCCCAGCGTCTCCTCTGCTTAACCATCACACACAATTGCACACAAGCACGTCCTTGCTCGGCACCAGCTTTAAACCAGCAGCAGCGCTTCAGCATACACGCATCATGGCGAGTGTGCTTGTGTTTGGTGGGGACCAGAAGTTTTGTTTTTTTTTTCTTGTTGGCTTTTTTTTTGTTTTGTTTTATTTTAAGCCATGCAAAGGGTTTATATTTTGAAGCCGTTTTCGAGCAAGAGTCTATTTTTCAGAGTATGTCATGAAAGAAAAAGGAAAAATGAGTAAAGTATGTTTAAATAATCATTGTTTTCATGTCAAATCACCGCTCAGTTATTTATTCGAGGGCTGCTATACGTCACACCCCTCCCCACCTCCACTCGACCCAGTAAAAGTTTAGAAAACGCTTGCGTGTGCACACGCCAGGAAAAAAAAGCAACGGGTTCGAACACTAACAGATGTTTGTTTTAACCCCTCTATTGCGAATGTGAAGGGGTCATTTGAGTGAATGTACACAGGTTTGTTTTTTTTGTTTGTACAGAGAAATCTCGAAGTAAAATTGAATAACGGTCTTCAGTTCCCCGGAATGGAGGTGGGGCAGAGATGGGTCTAATCGATCTTTAGCTTGCTCATACTTTTTGTCTTGTTTCCGCTTCACGTCCAGGCATCTAAAACACTGACACATTGAAGACAAACGTTTTGCGCTTTTACAGCAAACTCCTTATCTTGCTAATCTTAAAACACAGTCCAGGGGTTTACACTGTACGAAGCCGACAGGATATTATTTATTTTTGAAGGTAAAATCTTTAGATTTATTTTGGGAAGGGAAATGGCGTGAATGAGTTCCTGAAATTTGAAAGTGAATTATTTGATGGGTAACAAACACAGAAGAAATTTTTTTTAAAAAGTGTGTATTTAAATAAAAATACAAATATATTTTAGGTTTTAAAGACAAAGCTGCAAAGTGTTTTTAGAATCACGTCATAGCTTTGTAGAAATGCAAAAACATGCAAAAAAAGAAAAAAAAACTCCCCACAAATAAATCACTGCCATGCATCAGTGTTAATGTATTTATTCTTTAGTGTTATTTAAAGTGGCATCCATTCAATCAACTGAGCAGTTAAAGGGTTATGGGCCTTGCTCAGGGGCCTACTGTGGCAGACTGGTGATCCTGGGCATCAAACAGACAACGTTCTGGTCAGTTATCCAACACTGACTATCCAACTTTGCCGTGTTCATGTGTGTAGGTTTTTAAAGTACACTTTCCAGTTTTTATTTTTGAGAAATCGCCTAAAAGATCCAGCAACAAAAGTGTGTTTATGTGGAGCAGATCACGTGACTAAAAATCTCTCATCGATGATGATCGTTGGTGGCTAAAAGCACAGGTTCGGGTCGAAAACAAAACGTCACCAATGTGGGCAAAACTGCGCTTTTAAAAGTGACCTTAGAAATGTGTTTGCTTTAAAAAAAATTAAGAACAAGCAGAAAACGAAGTCTGAGAGGATAAAAATAAAAAAATGTTCAGCATGGAGGAGATAAAAAAAAATCCTAATCATGTCTTATGCTCCAAACCTCTGTATCCAGTGATGTTTACGCTGATTATTAAATTACATATTAATAATTGTACAGATATATTTTACTATTTAAAATGAAAAATAATAGTTTTTACTGTTGAGAATTTAGTATTAAATACTATTATTTTCTTTGCAGCTTGGTCATGAGATTCAGCTGCGTTAAACTGCGTTGAAGCTAGCCCCTTGTCACTGTTCGCTAAATCACGTGGAATGTTTGTGAGCTTGGCTTGTAGTGGCTTATGGGTAGTTAGGTAAAAAAAAAAATAGAAAACAAACAAACAGTACGATTGCTTGAAAGTTATTAGTGAGTTGTCTCTGCCAGCCAGCAGCTCCAGACCTCACTTTAAAGAGTGTGGAATAATCTTGACTGAGTATGCCGCCTTCTTCAGTATCTTGTTGAATGTAAACATCCGAAACAGTGATTTTTGTTTTGTTTTCTGTGACTTATTTTTAGCTAATAGTAATCAAAAAAAGACAATCCAGACAAAAATGCCAGAATTTAGAACGTGTATTCTGTCTCCGTCGTCCGATCGTCACCTAACTAGAACAACGTACAGTGTACACCCCAAACCACGCCTACGGGACGTGAAGCAGGAGTCTGACTCGATTTGGTTTTTGTTTTTATTATTTTATAAACGGAGTTTTTAGCTAATAATAGATTTTTCAAAAATCTTAAATAATTTCACATTGGCTGTAAATGTAGTAAAATGCTCCCTTTGGATTAAAAACAGCCAATTCTGGTTTTTGAAGCCGGGATTCATAGCTCCTAAACGTGAGGCTTGTGGTTGTGTTTCAGTAATCCTACAATATGAAGTGCACATTGAGCGAATATTCCCCGTTATAATTAGTGCTCTTAAAAGTGTTTCTAAATAAGACCCGTGATTCAGGCTTCACGTCCGAGCGCATCGCCTGCGTCTCATTCACAGGTTTCCAGACAACCTTCCTGTTCAGACGCAGTGCAATCTGCAGACTTGTGTTATTGTTTTTCTTTTTTAATTTCTTTTTTTTCCAGGTTGGGATGTGGATTTACGAGAAAAAAAAGCTGTGAAAATCGTTTCAACCGACTTTGTAACCAAAGATGCAAAGCAAAGTAATTTTTAATGCACATTTTTTTTTGTTATTCCTCACGATTGTTGTCGCTTTTAGCATGTTCTTGCATGTTCTAGTATTTCCCTTTTTTTTATGTTCAACCACTTCCATACCTCATGTTTGTATTCTGGTTGTGAGATAGCAGGCTGTGAACAATATCATGACGAAGGGGGCGTGGTCAGGGTGGGGGAGGGGGTTGGTGATTGGGATGGGAAAGAAAAGTAGTGTTGTTTCTGCGCACTAGCCAGCAGAAAAATATGAAGTGAGCCATGTTTCTGTTCCTTTAAATGGTGTCGGAGTTTCATATGCCAATAGTTTTGTTACATTGCAAAAAAAAAAACAAAAAAACAAATTTAATGTATTTAAATAAATGCAATATTCAAACGTCTGGCAGTGCAGTGGTGTTGTTAATGTTGCTTGTCAATCAAATGAATATTTTTTATTCATTACCTTAATATAGATTAATTACAGTACCTCATTACATCACCTCATCTTTTATCCAACCTCCTTTATCGAACCTCTTACATTACTTTATTCATTAATCTTCATTCATAAGCAGGTGCATATTACCCAGCTAAGGGTCACTGGGGTCTTCTGGAGCCTATCCCAGCGCACATTGGGCTCCTAATTTAAAGTCACCAGTCAACCTAATGTACATGTTTTTGAACTGTGGGAGGAAACCAGAGTAACCGGAGGAAGCAACTCTCACCTTGTGGCGTTTTAGTGACCATGAGTACAGTAAAGAATCACCCCAGAACTACACAAAGAATTTTGTCAATAATCTCAAGGCAGATACGACCATAATCACCAAGAAAACAATTGGTAGCACACGGCCCAGCACAAGACTGAAATACTCCTAAGTGCTCTGAAGGTCCAATTGTGCAACATCTGCTCGAGCACATGTACAGACCTGCCTGACGTTTGACAATGAACATCTGAATGATTCAGAGGAGAACTGGGTAAAAGTGTTGGTCATAACTCCTCAAGGTTATGGCCAGCAAGATGTAGCTTAATGAGAAGTACAATAAGGTCCTAGCCTGTGTCTAGACCGTAATCGTATAAAAAGAATCTGTGGGACAAAATCCCTCCTGAGATGTGTGAAAACCTAGTGGCCAACTGAAACTACAATGAATGTCTGAACTCTGTGATTGCCACATAATCTAATAACCTACCACATGTGCACTACAGGGCGCCCTAATACCTTTGTTTTCTAATACCTCATTCCACTCATTTATTTATTAAATACCATGATTTATTAGCTTATACAACCTGATAAAAATTTTTTAGCCATTTATAACATTTTATTTTACCCATTTAATAGTACATTTGTTACCTCACACTTTTTATATTAAATTATCCTTATTTACCAATGTAAGTTATTTGACACATTCTAATAAAAACCTCACATTTACACCTCCGAATTCATTGATGTTTTTAATATTGTAGACAATTCAGTAGTCTACAAATTCAACATTTCGTCCAATTTTGTTGGTTGTCGCCTTCAATTTTATTTTCGCTTAGTCTGGGTTTCTCTTACGGCTACGCGCCCCCTGCTGGTGTGTCGGCAAATGACAGTAGCCACAAAACCTAACGAGGGACGGCGCGGTGGCGTTGTGGTAAGCACGGTCGCCTCACCACAAGAAGGTCCTGGGCTCAGGGCTTGGGAAATTTCTGCACTGGTATAGGCTCCAGCAGACCCACCGTGACCTCGAGTTCGAAAATAAGCGGGTATAGAAGATGAATGAATGAACCTAACGAGGGGGCGGTGCAGAGGTGTAGTGGTTAGCATGGTCGCCTCAAAGCAAGAAGGTCTCTGCTGCATGTTCTCCCTGTGTGGGTTTAATCTGGTTTCCTCTAAAAATGTTAGGATGACTCTAAATTCATTGGTAACGTTGATTGATGACTCTAAGTTGCCTATAGGAGTGTGTGGTTGTTTGTGTGACCCTGTGATGGACTGGCGATCTGTTCCGGGTGTATCCCTGCCTCTTGCCCTTGGTGCGCTGGAATAGACTCCAGCAGACCCTATGGGCAATTTAGTTTGACCACTCAACCTAATGCACGTTTTTGGACTGTGCAAGCGCGGGGAGAACATGAATCGGTGAATCGAACTCACCACCTTCTTGCTTTAGATTTTTTTTAAAAAAACATGATTTTGCTTGCCAACTGGTGAGTTTAGTCATAATATTAAATGAATTCTAAAACTTATCAATACACAATCTAGCCACAGGGGCCACAAGCCAGTGACTTCTGTGCCAGTCCCAAGCCT
>JAOTQW010000033.1:9081205-9091477 GCA_026260075.1 Sisor rabdophorus | reverse complement strand
TTTCCTTTTAGATATGTGACCAATAGGGACTGAGAAAAAGGGTTCCTAAATTTAGGAAGCAAGAAGCAAGAGTAAGTGATTATACTTATGACTGACAAGATAGAAAAAACTCACCTAAGCTCTTCCTGGTTGTTGTGAGGAGGCGTGGGTAAAGAAGCAGGCACGTCCACTGTTTTGGGGCCATGAGCAAGAGCTCTAGCAAAGAGTTCTTCCTCCGTGTTAAAGGGTACATGCAACGGTCTTGAAGAAAGCCCTTTGTTTACTATGGAAGTAAAAGGCAAACATATTAATTCAAAATCAAGCTAAATTGTTTATTGATTTAGTTGGTTCATGGTGTTGAGACTTACCATCATGACAGCCCACAACAGCTGCTTTGCTGGCCAGTTCCTCTGTTGTGGCAAAGCCGTTAAGCAACTTCTGGCGCGCCACAGGAGGAGGTGTTGGAGGGAGAGATGCCGGAGGTGTTGGAGGGTTACTCAGGTTGTTCTGCTGTGGGACAACACAATAGAAAAACACAATGAGCTAGGCTCAATTAACTCTAATATATTATAAAAATTATTCTGATCATTTCTTCCCTGACGTACTTTGTAAATGAGCTGGGAGTAATAATCCGACATGCCGTCCAAAGAAGCACTCCCAAAAGTGCCTGAAAGACGGCTTTCTCCGTCTAGCTGCCCGCTGCCGTAGGGCACAAAATGGGCAAAATTTACACCGACGAGAGGCTCCATCAGAGGCAAAAGTGAAAGCTGCTGCTGATGGCAAGTGCAGACAGAATGAGAGAGGCAGGAAAAAAAGGAAAGAGAAGATGTGAATGTGTGAAATTAGAAGCTGATTAGGAGCCTAGAGAGATGGGCTCTTGAGGTTTTATGACAGTTTAATTAACACAGAGCCCTGATGTCTAGTGAAACTTATTTCTTAAAAAAATTATTAGTCATTGCTAACATCATTACAAGTCTCTTTACACGGCATGCGAATTGAATTGTTGCCCTGTGCATTCGGTATTCTTCAGTTTTTCAGTTTCTTTAAAAAATCTTATACACACAAAAATGTCATAAAAGTACACAAATTAACTGTATCAAAGCTCTTACGAGTCTGCATTTAAATATACTTTTGTCTAATAAGCTAGAAAAAAAAAAGACATGTATATTTAGTGATAAGCAAAGATTTGATTTGACAGGGAATACGCTTGACATGTTGACCACTGTGATAAGGGGAATGAATTAAGTTTAAGAACTTAATTTAAATTAAGAATTAAGTTCCTGAAGTCTATTAACGTCAGGGTGGATTTAAAGTAAGGATAAAACCTTAAAACTAAAAGGGCATGTCAACATTATAATCTACATAAAAATAGAGGATACTATTAGACATTCTAATCTACAAAAATCTAGCGGATCCCATTATAGGAAAATATTCTATTTGTCTTACGTTTTTCATATTAGGCATTACAGATTCAGTGGAGGGATACATGGCCTGTCTCTCATTCTCTTCCTTCTTTCGCTTTTTGGAGCGAAAAGCTGGTCGTTCTCCACTCTTTGGAGCCCTTTTGGTCCTTTGTCTTTTTTTGTCTTCAGACATTAAGGGACTGCTAAAATCAGGGTTATATGAGAGCTGGCTGTCTGAGAAATTCTGTGAAAGGACATATAAAAGAATATGTAAAACAAATGTTAAAAGATTTATTCATTCATCTTCTATACCCGCTTATTCTCTAAATCGTGGTCATGAGGGTATGCTGGAGCCTATCCCAGCACACATAGGGCGAAAGGCTGGGGTACACCCTGGACAGGTCGCCAGTCCATCGCAGGGGATAAAAGATACTTTAGCTACACGACTGAGGAGAAATAAGTCTTTACCCCACTGCTGTCTACGGAGCTTTGTCTTAAAAGAGCCTTGCTGTCTGTTGATGTCTCCTCCTCTGATCTCATGCTGTCCTCATATTTCTGGTAAGGCAAAAGGGGCGGAGGTGTCTTTTTGGTCTTTAAAAGATGTTTAAGGAGCTCATTCCCACCTTCTCCTTTTGAGCTGCACCCTGGACTATGACTTGTGGGATGTGGTGACATGTCTTCTTTGTCGCCTTCTTTTTTTACTATACCCATGGCCATGTCAGTGATTTTTGTACCATGGCAGTCACTGGCTTCAATTCTTTCCAGTTTTATATTGGTTAGAATCTTGTTTTGCTGACCCATAGTTATTTCAGACACTCCGCAGTAGCTACCATCGGAAAGCTGTCGCTCCAGATCAGAATTGTGCTGGCTGCTCTGAGAGCCCGGGGTCGAGGAGCCAGGCTGTGAGGTCTCGCACATTTCCTGCTCCCCAAAATGCATGGAATTTCTTGTGGGTGTGGATGAAGTGTCTGATACACAGGGAGTCAGTGGGGCATTTAGGTCAGATTGCGGTGTAGAAGGTGCCCTTAGAGACTCGAAATCCTCATCATTTTTCTTCTTTCGGCTCCTTTTCTTTTTTAACTTTTCATCCGGGATAATGTTTGAATATAGCTGAATCAGGGATGGACCAACTCCAGAAAAGTTTGGTGGAAGTGGGGTAGTTAATTCTACACCAAAAGGATGACCCTGACCCAAAGTTTGTTGGACTATATTTGGTCCAGGGAATCTTAGTGGTCTAGGTTGCCCCTGAACAAAATGAGGTCCATTAGACACTTGGTTATCTGACCCTAAACCTGGTCTTGAATCATGAGGAAAGGGGCCATTTCCCATCATTGAAGAAGCAGCTCCAATTCCAGGCTGTAGGCATGGCTGCTGGGAAAATTCTTGTCCTTGCATTTGCTGCTGATATCTATGTTGATGCATGAAGTCCTGAGGTGGATTCTGGTTGTAGAAGGGCATCTGGCCGAGAATTCCCTGCTGCTGCTCAATTTCCATGCGTTGTTTAATACGCTGCCTCTCCACCTCCTTCATCAGTTGCACCCTCTGCCTCTCCTGCTGCTCCCGAAGCCTCTCCTTTCTTTCTCGTTCTTGAAAACCTTCACTAAATGGATTGGTGTCATCAAAATTTACATGAGGAGACTCTCCAGTTACTTGCCCCTGATTAGGCCTAGTTATTGTTTGCTGAGGAGCAGGGCTTTGCATAATCTGAGGAGGCACTGCACCTGGCACCTGAGAGCCAACAGAACCTGTAACTACAGGATGCCAGCCTGGCATGTTGGGCTTATTTGCCTGGTTTGGATGCATCTGCATGGGCTTGGCTTGGCCCATAACAGGTTGGTTCACAGGATGACTTTGCATCTGCAACACGCCAGGCATCATCTGAGGCTGCAAAGCACCCTGCTGCTGTTTGACCCTATATTCTTCTATCAGCTCTGCATGCTCTTTCTGTTGTTTACGAATCTGTGTATTAAAGTCAAAACACCAATTAGTGAACAGCCATATATTAATGGCTTACGGTATGGCTGTTTTTAAAAATTAGCATTTACATCACCTGTTCAAGTTGTTTCTGTACCACCCCCTGCTGCTCTGTTACATGTTTCAGTTGCTCAGCATCCTCCTCTGGAAACTCACGTCCAGCTTTCTTAGCTGTTCTTTGCTTAGCTGATAAGGCCTTCTTTGACTTCCTATGAGCCCCAATCTGTTCCTCAAGAAACTTCTGCTGCATCTGAAGAAGCTTTTGGGTCTCCCGAAGCCAGTCTTCATACTGTATTTTCTGAGCTTCATCTAATAAAAAAATGCAGGTTGAATTGAGCTAAAAAAAAATCTGATCTTACATATCACTGCCAATGAGTTACATTTAATCTACACTTACTTGTGAATCCCTGACCAAAACTTGGAGGACTGGGTCTTGTCATGTATGGAGCCATTTTGCCATCCTTAATAAATAAAGGGAATCATTAGTAGTACACATTCCACTTTGGCACCATTTTGTAAAAAAATAAAATGAATGCTGCACCTGGGCAACTGCCTGCTGTGGAGGAACACCCGCATCTGGACTCTGTAGACCTTGGCCTGCTTGAACCGCAGCTGGAAATCTTTAAAAATAAATAAATAAGAAATTGTAAATATCTAAACTAAATACAAAGATATTTTAATAAACATCAATTGATGAGAAAATACTTGCTTGTTTATGACCATCTGTGACATTCCTATATTGTTTTGAACCATTACTTTATTGATTCCTTTTAGGGCTACCATCTTCGCTTTCATGATTGGATCGGTAATGGCATCAAAATCTTAAAAAAAATAATAATAATAATAAAAAAAAACCCAATACATTTTTATAGACAGGTTCTTAAGTACACATTGTAGGTTAACCTAGAATATTGCGATACTGATTATTTGGTAGAAGTAAGAGCAAGATTGTGGAGATTTGTAGCACTGGTCACTTTGCTAAAATATCATATTAGACAAGATTTGGAAAAAAGAAAAGAAAACAAACAAAAAAAAGATTTACCCATGTTAGGGAAGAACGAGTCGTTGGACCGCTGTCTGATTATTGCTTGCATCTGCTTCTGTTGCTGCTGTTCTTGCCTCTCCTGGTCTAAAAGATCTTGCAGCAGGAGTGGTTGCTCCTCTAGTAGCAGTGGACGATTCTGCTGGCCTGGCTGAGACAACATGGCTTGTTGGTTCTGAGAAAGATTAGCAGGCTGTTCTACGGTAAGCAGAGCATCCTTGTGATCCACTCCAAAAATAGAACAAGGGGCTTGATCCAGCATGGAATCTGAATGAATGTCTAATGAGCTCTCATTTTCAGCAGAAACCCCTGACTGGTCTACCGCTAAGCCAGTATTAATTTCTTGTATGGGTATGGTTCGCGGATTAAGCAGAGTCGAATTGATAGCCTGCTGTGAGCTTGGTTCCTGTGGTTTATTATCCGGTGGAACAAGTAAACTAGATAGCACTGGAGTAGCATCTGGGTGAACACCAGATTTTATATTAGCAGTCGCGCTATCTCTGAGATTATCCTTAACATCTGTTAAAGTTAATTGATCTTTGCAAGAAATCTCTTGTGATGATCCACCATTTACCTCCGTTTTGATATCTTTTTCTGCTTTGACAGAAACCTGGTCATCTTCTTCTTTGATGTTATCTAATAACTGTCCAGGTTGTTCATCAGCTTTTAATTCTGCCGAGGTGGATTCAGATGTTAAGGGTCCATCATTTGGACTTTCGTGCTTTTTCCCAATTTGCTCCTTTTGGAGCTCAGCACAGTCATTTTGTTCATCAATTGGATCACTAAGATCTAAATCCTCACTAAGATCTAGGTCTGCGTCAGTATAGGCAATGATATCAAATTTTCCAGATGTCAGAAAGATATCATCTAAATGCAGGTCATTAGCTTCTAAATCCAGATCTTTTCCATCATCCGCATCTAGATTTAGATTCTCTAAGTCTGTATCCACCAAGTCCTTGACTTCAACATCTTCAAGGTCTTTCACAGCCGAATCATCTGCATCAATCTTCTCATCAGATCCTTCATTAATGGGTAAATCAACCTCACTTGATGGCCCAGATGGGGTAGCGCTACTAAAAGAATCATTTGAAGCAGGTTGGCTCATTGGCCTCATAATTGGAATTTGCCCAGTTCTTACTGAAAAACCTGATTGATTTAAGCTCTCCATACTTGTTCCATGCATATCTGCACCTCCTCCCTGAGTTTGATTAATACTAGAATTTATTGGTTTAGGACCCTGGTTGTTCAAAAAGCCTATTTCTTGTCCACCAATGAAACCTGGTTGCTGAATTTGTGAGGGTAATTCTATTCTGTTACCCTGCATAACAGTAGATCCGAGGGGAAGTCGGAGCCTGCTCTCAGGAGGTCTGTGTCTAAGTTCAATGAAAGGTTGTCCCATGATATTGTGTTGCTGCATATGCATGACTTGAGAGGGCAATTGCTGTAGTCCTATTGTGTTGCCTCCTAAAGACTTTCCTAGATCTACAGACATGGACCTTCTCATTTGTGGATGACCTTCAAACACTGAATCCTGCATTTGGTTCATGGGAGGTCTTAAAACAGGTCCTTGAATGCCAGATGGGAAGCCCAACCTATAATTGTTTTTTTTGAAAAGGCATTTTAATTAGCATTCTCATCTTCATTGTTATATAGTATTTCATATAAACATTATCATAAACCCACCGTGGTCCTATTTGCCTGAGGTTATTTGTGTCTCCAGAAAACTGGGGTCTTGGAAACTGGGCATCTGGAAAAGAGCCTCGTTGATCTTCTAAATATGGTCCATGGAATCTCTGAGGACCCTGAACAGCTCCAGGACCAGGATATGGTGGAGGTGGTCGGTTAAATATGTCATTTTGTTGACCTCGGATATCTTGACTCCAATGCTGAGAAGCTCCTGGCATCATGGGACCCACCTGCTCCTGTGTGCTTTTTTCCTGACGAATTGCACTTTTTTGCTGCTGCTGCCTAAGTAGAAGCTCTCGAATACGCTGCCGCTATAAACAAAAAAGTGTGAGATTACAATTTATTACAAAAAACTGTATTTTCTATCCATAACAGTATAGTGTTTGTTCTTACAACACAACAATTCAAAAAATACTGTACCTGTCTAAGCCTTTCCTCAGCTTCTGCAAGAGAAACAGTTTGTACATCAGTGGTCGGTATTCCAGTTGATACAGTGCTATGTCCTAACCCTGGTTGCTCTCTGTTTTCTGCAAACGGTGGGTGAGGATTTATGGGTCCCTGTTCAAATGGGTCATGAACTGGAGTCTGGTTCGGTTGACTAGATGGAGACTGAGACAAACTGTTTTCATCTGTGAGACCGGAATGCCGTGGAGTCTGAGATCCTGGAACTGTTGGGCTGCCAAATGTATCCTGCATTAACACCTGAGGTGGTGAAAATGCATCCTGAGTGGACATGGGACCTGGACGTACTCCCTGTACTAAACCTCCAGAAACAGGTGCCCGAGGGCCTTGCGGAAATTGATCATGGAGTAATGATTGATTGACTCCCACTGGCTGAGAATGAGGGTCAGGTCCTATAGGTTTAGTTATTAGTGGAGGGTTACTAAAAAGATCTTGATTCCTATGATAATTTGGGGGTCTGGAGAACCTTTCTTGTACCACTTGGTGCGATGTTTGCTGCGAAGCTTGGGCCATAATCACAGGATGAGATTGGCGAGAGTACGGTTCAGGGTCATGTGGTCTAGGTGTTCCTGGCATTCGCGCATATGGATTTGAATATGGGGACTGGGAAAAAGCATCACAATGCGAGATATCTGGTCTAGGGGTCAGGGGCATACGTACATATGGATTTCCAGCGGTCTGATGGGCCATTGGCCCAGGTTGTGCAAAAGGGTGAGGAGGAGGCTGCCTTGTAACTCTTGTTTGATTCTCAAAGCCTTCATTCATCACAGGATGTGAACTTAGTGGAGGATGTGCATACTGGTCATTCTGTTGACCCTGCGCAAATGTTTCTGCAGCTCGAGAGGGTAGAATTGGTCTTTCAAAAGTATCCCCACTCATTCTTCTTGAATGCATGGCTGCATTTAAGTCCTGAGTCTGAGGTGGAGGCATAGGAGTTTTAAAGGTCTGAACAGACCCAGATTCATTACTTCCTGGGATTGGGGCAAGCAGAGGGCGAGCGTAGGGATCTGAAAGTATCATCTTGCCATGAGGTATTCGGGAGTATGCCTCCTTTCTTACGGCCCCCCTGGAAAATGGATCGTGTCCTGGTGACCCAATTATGTGTCTCCCTTCAACAGGTTGACCCATTCTTGGAGGGCACATAGGCTTAATAAAGGGATCTGTTTGACCCGTAGGTCTTGGTGTGTCAGGAGGTTTGGCATATGGATCTATATTAAGGGCTGTTGGTGAACCAATAGATTCATGTGCTGATGATGGTTTTCCACGCTCCTCTAAGAGACTCCTAGGTGATTTCCCAGATTCAGAGTTCCGGCGTACAGGAGCGGGGACGCTTGGTGGTGGTCTTGGTGTGCCCACTATTTTGGCATAAGGATCCCAGGGTGATGATGGCCTAGAACCTGAAGAGCCTGGAGAAAACATCTGAGGTGACTGAGATCCTGAAGACGGGGGTGGAGGGTGTGGACGTAAAAAGACATCATCTGGAGAAACTGCTGTGGGGGTTCCTGGGAGTTGTGGTTTAGAAAACCCGTTCTTGGATGTGGACTGCATAGGGGACATGTTTCCATTGCTGGACTGTGAGGAGGCTGGACTTTGGAGGCCACCAGAACAATCAAGGTCAGATTGGTTTCCTTTAAGGTGTTGCTGATTTTGCTGTTGTTGTTGTTGAAGCTGCTCGTTCTTAACCTGCTCCAGCTTTTGGGTAGCTTCAATCTTGGCTTGTTGCTTACTCTTTTGTCTCATTTGCTGCAATTAAACAAAAATGTCATTAAATTCAATAACCAAAATAACTTGTAAATTCAGCATATTTAATTTTATTTAAATGCTTAGCAATTATATTTACTTATGTCATAGTTTTCCTCTATAAGTGCAGCACCTCCTGTGTGTATTCATAAGTTAAATCTAATGTATATTAACTGTGCAGCTGTTTTTTTAGCTTTAAGCTTTTTTTTTTAACTGGGTTACAAAAAAATATCTGCTTAATTCATTCGAAATAAAGCTGTCACATGGAAAAACAATTTACTGTGGTCTTTACAGCAAAGTTTTCGTGATTGCTTTCAAGATTAACGAGCAACCACACAGTACGTTTTTTCTCCACTCGCTACTGTTTAACAAAATTGTTTTGATGAGAAAATAATAAGAACATAATAGTAATGATGTGATTAAAAAAAAACTAAGTGGAATGGATTTTTGAGGCATTATTTTCATCCTCCCTAATACAGGCGCATAGCCGCGGGAACATAATTTGCGCAGGAGAGGGGCTGAAGAAATAAAAGACACTTGGACATCAAACCAGGGGGGCTGCAGCACTCTCACCACTCCTATCTCCGAATGTGATGTGTTGTGATCACTTTTGGTTGGCTCCTGATTGGTCCACTAGTCTATAAGTCTGCTTTCTTCTCTAATTGGTTGACCCAGCTCAAGGCTCATCTTCCTTTTTATTTTGTGGTTTCCAAAAAAAAAATCTAAATGTTTGCCAATAGACTGGTGTATATTTGAACTTTAGTGATGGGTGCACTGCATATGCTGTGACATCACAGTAAGCAAATTCTTTAATCAAATTGATCAAATTTAATAATATAAACACATTATATTAAAATTGTATTACTTCAAGGCTTTACCTGTCTCATCTTCCATTCCTGTTCCTGTTCCGACTCCTTGTGCTTTAAAGGATCCTTAAACAGAAGCTCAGGGTCCAGAGGAGGAATAGCAGGATCGAACACTTCCAAAGGTTGCGAGACTTGCGGCTGTTGCTGCCTTTTAATCGATTCATTAGACATTTGGACTTTGTTGATACGTAGTGCTGCTCTGTTATCCCTAGCCTTTTGCTGTAAGTGACAAAAATCACCTGATTAACATATTGTGTGTTGGTGGCGCTGGTGCGAAGAATCCTATAATAGACAACTGCTAACAGCTGTAAATTAAAAGTTATACCACATATGGAGCTCGGTCTTGCGAACTTGCTTTCCTCCATAGCTTAGCTATTTGCTTCACTCGTGTTTGCCAATCTAAAAAAGAAATTTTACAAATCTGGGACAAAAACCAAAAATAAAAAACATTTGTCTGAATTGGCTTAATCAAGAAAAGCCACACCCACCAGGGTATTCCTCTTTGAGGTTGGGAAAATTGACGTTTGTATAGAGGACAGGGGCCACAGTTGCGAGTTCCCCCAAAGTCTCCTCTTTCTCCCATTTCAGCATGCTCTTCTGAGCAGTAGATAAGGAATCTGTCTCTGATTCTACTGCAGAAGTTGGAACCGGACCTAAAGCAGGACTCTGACTTAGTCCAGGACCAGTTGCTGACCACGGACCTGCTGCATCTCGCGACATTGGACCAAACCTCCTATCCCTGTTCAACACACAATCCTACATGTCACATACAGCAAGGTCCATAAATGTAAGTTTACACCTAAAATGCAGCAACTGGTCAGCCATTTTTATGACATTATGGTGGGGTCTGGACACAATTTCAAGCCATCTTTAAATGTACTTACCTTGGATTGTCGGAAAAGGGCATGCGTTGCATAGCAGACAATTTTCGTGCCATGTCTATTCCAGGAGGCATCTGTGATGCAGGAAACTGCTGACTGGGGTTCATCAACCCATTTACTACTGGCATCCTAGGAAACATTCCTAGATAGAAAAAAATGACCATAAAATACATGAATTTATACTAATTTTCATTTCATCTTCTTTACCCGCTTATTCCCGAATCCGGGGTCACGGGGGT
>JAOTQW010000033.1:9062089-9077065 GCA_026260075.1 Sisor rabdophorus | reverse complement strand
CCTTCTTGTTGTGAGGCGACGGTGCTAACCACTGCGCCACCGCGCCGCCCTATTTTTTTTAACTTACGTTATATAATAGTTTTACTAAACAGTGCTAGAATTTAGAATGTTAGAATTTAAAAACGTATCAGAAAAAAAAATGTTGACACTTTCAACTGATTCATTTTTCTCCCCATCATCATGCCTATGTGATGCTTAGCTAACACTTTAGCCTACCTTGCTGTTAATGAAACTGCTAAGCAATAAGTGTTCTGTGTTCTTATAAATGTGCATAAAGATGATTTGAAAAAAAAAATAATAATAAAAGACATCTTCAGACCATCATCTAGTAAGATACATTAGCCATTACAGTGAGCTTGCGTTACTAATGTACCCGGGTTCGAGGAAAGTATAAAGCTGTATGTGTCAACACACAGCCTATTTTTTGTTATTTTGTTTGATATATTATACCAGTGGACATAAAAAATACGTTAAAATACAATATGCAATATTAATCACGTTTATAGGCAACATTAAATGAATTTAATAAACAGCGCAGTATTATGTTTACAGGGTGGAGGATGCATACACAGCCAAGATGTAAATGATTAAGCGTTAATATCATTGGAATTTTTGGAAGAAGCAGCGGCACTATTTATTCTTATAATCTGCAAATGAACATTATATACATTATATATATATATAAACTAACAAAAAAACCCAATCAGAGCGGCGCGGTGGCGAAGTGGTTAGCAGTGTTGCCTCACAACAATAAAATCCTGGGTTTGAATTCCGGGCCTGGGGTCATTCTGTGCGGAGTTTGCATGTTCTCCTGGCGCTTGTGTGGGTTTCCCCCGGGTAGTCCGGTTTCCTCCCACAGTTCAAAAACATGTACATCAGGTTGATTGGTGACTAAATTGCCCATAGGAGTGAATGTGAGCGTGTGTGGTTGTGTGGCCATGCGATGAATCGGCGACCTGTCCAGGGTGTACCCCCTGCCTCTCGCCCTACGTGCTGGGATAGGCTCCAGCAGACCCCTGTGACCGCGAGTTCGGGAATAAGCGGGTATAAAAGATGAATGAATAAAAAAACAATCGTAAAAGAATAGAAACATTCGTATAAGATTCAGATAAGATTTTGCCTGTGCAGATCTCTGCATTTAGAACCCCATTAAAAATGCTTACGTGGTGCGGCTTTACTGGGATGTGACGTTGAGGTGCTGACTAAAGGTTTCGATGGCAGCTTCAGCACACCGATGTTCTGGTGCTTTCTGTCCTTATCCTGCTCCAAAAGGCCCTTGGTATCCTGTCTGCTCTGCTTGCTCTTGTCAAGAAGATCTTTGCCAAAAAACGCCTCCTAGGATAAATAAACACCATCACACAAAAAAGGGTTTTTTTCCCCCAGAGAAATGTTGACGTTCTCAATTATTTTTTTCTTTTTTTTTGGATGCTTTCTGATGTCTATTACAGAAGTTTCATTGATAGCTAAACCTATTTTTACCAACAGCGCCCAGGTCATTCGATTTCTTTAGAGGAACTAGAGATGTACATTTTTATTTATTTACACAAATATCTTTTTGTAACAGCTCCAGCTTCTTGAACACTCAATGCTAAATGCAATTTTTGAGAGAAAATTCCACGGTTGCCTAGCAACAACAATTTGGTTGCACGGTTACACCATAATTTCAGCCTTCATATTATACTTTTAATAAAACTCTATTTCATTGATTTATTTTACTCTTATTCACTTTGCTTATCTGTGTTTTTCTTTTACAGTCGCTAGGAACACTTTTGTACTAACTGTTAGTATAATAGCACTTGATTAAATGTTATGAAACCTTAAGCATGGAACAAATGTTTTTTTACGCTTTTTTAGACAGTATCATTTTGGCATACCTGAGAAAAAAGTTAGGATGGAAAGAAAACTGAAAGACAGCTAGCAAAAAAAAATTGGTCAGACTCCGCACTAAATGGTAAAACTTTCTTACCAGATAGCATTATTTTAATTTATCTGTGATTTTTAGTCGTAGGTATGATTTGTTTACTGCCTCTTTTTTCTGTTTGCTGCGGCTAATTCTCATCACGGGAGCTTAATCGCACATTCCCTGTGGAAGCCTCACCTCAGCTTTTATAAAATAGGGTTGAACACCAGCTGTGCTTTCTCTTTGTTTAGCTAAGTGATTGCCTAAAAAATACCTTTAGTAACCCTTTTGTGCAAGTAGAAGTAAAGTTTAAATGAAAAAATATATAGTTTATAGCTTTCACTAATCATGTTTGTAGTGAACATTGTTATGGCTAGTGCGATAGCTAGCTAGCATTCAACCTTTTGGGAGGCGGTGCCTCGTGACACAGTAGCTGGAGTCCAAATTCTACTTAAAAGCAATTTACCTGTAGGTATGTAGGAAATGCTTCCTCCAACTTGGTCTTCTTTTTTCTGTAGCGCTTTCGCACTTTGATCTCAGGATTTTCAGCAAAATCTAAGATGGAAGGTTTCTCATCCATGGGGATGTCAGGCAACAGGTCGGCCCAGCCTGCAGATTTAGAACACAGACACAAAAGCTTAAAAGCGGCACAGACTAAGGGGAAATGCCACAAAAGGAACCTAAATATTTAGCAAAAATGAATCTTGAATCAAGGAATTTAATAACTTTAATCGGGTAAATCAAAATTTAATTCCTTAAACCTTTGATAAAGTAAGCTATCTTTTAAACTATTTCAGGACTACGTGGAAACAAAACGAATCAAGTTGGGTTCTGACCGTCATCTTTGCCCTGCTGCGTTTCGGACACAGAGCCACTCGAGTCCTTCCTGCTCAGAGTCGGCTTGATTTTGCTTTGGCCTGTTCGGCTTCTCTGCCTCACCATAAAGCCTCCTATACCTGTATAATACAGAAACTGTGAAGCGCAATAGTGGCAACGCTTATATTTTTTTGTGGTTCAGGAAACAACTTCCTATTTAAGACATCCTATTTAAGCTGTTCATTTAAAAAAAAAAGAGACCAAGTGTGCCTGGAATCAGGAATACTGTATCATTTCACATGGCTTTTTCTCACCAGGTCGATAGGGCTTCCTCTTCCGCTTTTTACAGTTCTCGCCTCCTTTTGACTCGTCGTCTCCCGCGGCCTCTCTCTCTGGGCTTGAATCAGACTTCCCTTCTCCATCTATTAGCTCCACTTCTACAGCAACACACACAGACACACACACACACAACTGTTATAACTGTTAGATAAACCTATACACCTATTGCTAGTTGTTTTACAATTAAGCAGGTGGACCAGTCACCTCTGCCGTCAGGAGGATCTACTTCTCGGGCGATCTCACTGTGAGAATCCGGTGGTGTCTGCAACACAGCCACGCTATTCTGGTTAATGATCTTCAGTGTGAGCTTGGGTTTCGTCCTTCTGCGTCTGGAGGTGGAGTTCGCCAGGCTTTGGAGTTGTGACAAACCTGATTCAGTGAGACACACGCCGTCCTGAGTGTACGTTCTTGTCAAACCTGTTGAAAAAATAAAAATGTGAAAACAGCCTTTATTTAAGCTTTGTGGTATCTCAATAAAATTTTGGATGCTTTTAAACAAACACGATTAAAAGAAGAAGATATTTTTTTTTTACCAAAGTCCCTCGGCTTTGCAGCAATATGTGAAGTCATTGGAAGCTGTGAAAAAAAATCTGCATGTGGTTTAACCATTGATGCTGTGTAAACAGAGGGAGAGAGAGAGATACAAAGATAAATCATTAATTGATAGAATAAAAGTTTTCTTCTTGATGTTTTATTCCAGCCTGATGTTGAGGATGAGGTGTTACTAAAGAAACATACAAAAGTGGGCGTTTTTGTTGTTGATATAAATGGGAATCTTTATCACCTGGGGGAAGAGAGCATTGACCTTGGCACAAACCACAGTCAAAGCTGCTGTCAGAAATTTTCTCCACTTCTGCCTCAGAGTGGAAGCCTTGACACATCGCATGCATCCATCTGCAGACAGCAGGAAAAATAACTTTTTTTTTTACCAACTGGAACCGAAGACACCAACACCCATTAGGGCTGCACTCCATTCGCTGTGTATATTTTTGGACAGATCTCAGGGTATAAGTACTTCATCTCTCTCTCTTTCCCCACACACATACCTGTCACACTGTCGACACTGCAGGATAATCTCCTCCTCGCTGTAGTCCAGCAGACAGACAGGACAAGAATTCAGGCTGGCACACGGCGCACACTGAGTGTAGTTATTCTGCCATTCGCACCTCAGACCAGGCGATGTCGCACCACACTGCATGCACGATACACACCTACGGAAAGAATACACAAACACACCATCAGAATGCACACATTTTTACATACTGCCCTAATTTGGGTTGTACCCAGTGTTCTACCATTTGCATTTCCAGCTGCCGCTTGGGACGTTCTGCAGAGGTGGGGCCAGGCAGTATGTGTGGTAGCTGATGTCACACTCGTCACACAGCAGGAGACGACCAGGGTCACTTGCCTGGCCGCATGCTTCACACACTGTACATTCCAAACATCGCCAGCCTTTACTCAGCACAACTTTAGTGATCTTCAAGACACACACAATCACACACACACACACACGCATGCGCACGCACAAGATCGTTACCAAAATGTATTAACCTAAAGAATATTTTCCAGAATTGACCAAAGGATTAAAGTCACAACTGCAGTGAACGAAAAACAGAGCATAACCATGGCAACACTAACAGAACAAAAAACAGTGGGTAAAGTTAAAGTGCCGAGTTCTAGTATTCAAATTCTAAACGATATAGAGGTTTAACCGAATATTAGAGGGGAAAAAAGAGAGGAAAAAGTGTCTGTGTTACCTTGACGTTTACGCAGTATGGGTGGTAACATTGTCCACACTGGGCGCAGGCCAGCAGGCGGCCCTCAACTCCCTGACCAAAACTCCCACACACCACACACATGTCCTGAGAAAAGTCAGAGATTGAGACATTACTGCAAACAGATAAAATGTATACATTGTCCTTTGCAAAGCAATTTAAAAGACACCATCAGCAACCAATCAAAATGTAGAATTACACTGGGATACCTGTTTTAAAGTAAAAGTGTCTGTGCTGGAGAAAATCACCACCGTGTTGTGCATAGAGTTCTCCTCTTCCTCCCTGAACTGGTATATCTGGGGCTCCATGGGATTTACCTGTCACAGGACAAATTTCATTAATAATCAAATTTATTAAGCCCTGGAGGTCAGGATATGGAGTCAAGCTCAAAATTGTAGAAAAAACACACTACAAGCTGATCCAACTTTAATGTAACACCCTTAAGACTAGTCAAAATGAGGCTCAGTGGTGTGTGTGGCCTTTACAGTGTATGTCCTCCCTACAACACATGGGCATGCTCCTGATGAGGTGACACCAGGCCCTCAAACCTTCTGAGGGATCACCTCCCAGACCCAGACTAAAGCATCTGCCCACTCCTGGGCAGTGTGTGGTGCAACGTGGCGTTGGAGGATGGAACGAAACATGTTGTCCCAGATGTGCTTCATTGAATTCTGGGGAACAGGAAAGCCAGTCCGTAGCATCAATGGCTGTGTTCTGCAGGACCTGCTGACACACTCCAGCCACATAAGGTCTAGCATTGTCTTTTATTCGGAGGAGCCCACACGCACCAGCATATGGTCTCATAAGGGTTCTGAGGTTCCAATCTTGGTACCTAATGGCAACCAGGCTACCTCTGGCGATCACATGGAGGGCTGTGCGGCCCTCCAAAAAAATGCCACCCACACCATTACTGACCCGCTGCCAAACTGGTTATGCTGGAAGATGTTTCAGGCAGCAGAACGTTCTCTATGGCGTCTCCAGCCTCTTTTACATCTGTCACATGGGCTTAGTGTAAACCTGCTTTCATCTGTAAATAGCACAGGGAACCAGTGGCGAATTTGAAAAATCTTGGTGTTCTTCGGCAAATGCTAAACGTCTTGCACAGTGTTGGGCTTTAAGCACAACCCCCACTTGTGGACGTCAGGCCCTCAAACCACCCTCATAGAAGTCTGTTTCTGATCGCTGAGGAAACACGTGCACATTTGTGAGGTCATTTTGGCAGTGCTCCTCCTGTTTCTCTTTGCATGAAGGTAGCGGTCCTGCTGCTGGGTTCTTGCCCTTTGACAGCCTCCTTCACGTCTCCTGATGTACTGGCCTGTCTCGTGGTAGCGGCTCCATGCTCTGGAAACTACACTGACAGACACGGCAAATCTTCTTGCCACAACTTGCAACAACAATGTGCCAACCTGGATGAGCTACACTACCTGAGCCACCTGTGTGGGCTGTGGATTCCGTCTCAGCATTCAAAAGTGACCAACACATCAGCCAGAAAGCATAAGAACGGTGGTGGTCTTTGGTCACCACCTGTCATGCTAAAGGTGTCTTGCTTATTGTCTATACTTTCCACCTGTTGTTTGTTCTATTTGCACAACAGTATGTGACAATCAGCTGAAGATGCATTGTGTTGTTTAAGTGTTCCCTTTATTTTCTGGAGCAGGGCGTATATATAAAATAGACATAAATCATGGTGTACGTACTCCCGGTGCTGGTATTTGACCAACTCCGTTTTTCATCCTGGATCGGCCACGCCCACCTCTACCTGTAATCCATGCCCCTCTGGGTCTCCTCCTGCCTGGGAAGCCTGACCCCCGACCCTGCAGTGTAGACATACAAAAATAGCACCCTTAGAAACAATGTTATGCTTCATGGACAAGTTGCAAGGCTAATTTTGCTAAGAATAAATTAAAAGTGTAAAGCTTTGTACATCAAAGAAAAAAGAAAGAAAAAAGGCTAAGCTACTTCCTCCTACAGTTCTGATCGGCAACAATGAGCTACCATACGCATGCGTGTTAGAGAGATTAGCAGTTAAACACTGCTACATGTAATGACCAAGTGATCACATACTATCTGAAAAGGACACTCTAATAAAAGACAGGACTAAAGATCAGCTTATATATTCTGTGTCAGCGCATATGGCTTTGTGTCTATGTCATTCAGTCCATCTATGTGTGTCCCTGTATGCCAGTCTATGCGTGTCCCGGTCCACCAGTCTATGCGTGTCCTTGTGTCACCTGTCTGTCCATCAATCAGTCACCTGTCCATCCGTTCATCCTGCTCCAATTTAGAGTACTATACTCAACAGGACCTAATAGAATTTTTTGGGTTTATTATCTGTTAATTAATGATGGTTGTGTTTAATGATATAAGTTCCTGTGTGTGAGGGACACGATTGACTTTTTATGCAATCAGAATCTGAGCTCAGTTGGAGTGGGGAAGGTGTAGTGTTACCACACGGATGCTCCAGACGCCCACAGTGTGGTCCTGCCGGCTTTTAGGGCCGTCCCAAATCGGGGACGGAGATGGGGAGCTCAGTCTGGGAGGCGCATTCCATCCTCCCTAAGATTTAGGTCGGCGAGAGACAGAAAGAGAAAGAGAGAAACAGAGTGTAAGAGACAGTGAAAGAGACAGAGAAGGATGTGGGCGAGGATCATGCAACAACTTAAAAGAAAGCAATCAAAGAACGGCATAAACACGTACACACACACAACCGAACACAATCATGCTTAGAACCAACAGCTGGGGGTATGAAGACAAGTGCAGACACACAGACTATGGTTCCCCCTCTTTGCTGAACGATGAGATTAAGTCAGCAAGAAGATTTTTAGGAGATGCAGCAACATGCAAAGCACACAAGCTAATATATTCTGATTAAAAGTTTGATTTCTCCAACCACAACACACCAAACCTAAGACAACTGATTTCTAGAATGTCTTAGGTCTGTTCTTAAGATAGTTTGTTCCAACGGCACAGAACTGGTGCTAAACGATCGTCCTTTAATAATGTAATAATTTCCTATCCACTTAATATTATAGCATTAGAAAATATTTGTAAAATCCAGAAATAACCTTATTTAACACAACAACAAGACACAATGGCCGCAGTGACTAAGGGGATATACACTGCATTGTTAAGCAATTTCATATTTTTTCTCTCTTTTTCCTAAACAAGCTATTAAAAATGATAGTTCTCAAAAATGTTCAAGTCTGTTTTCAATTGAACCTCCAAATCAAAACGGTTAAGAAAAAAAAGAAAATCTTGGCATGCACTTTTCCACATTTTTACAAGCATTTGCATGTTATATTTGCTGAAATCAAAAGCTCTTTTAATAAAAAAAAAATTTTAACTGGCCAAATGACATTTGACATAGGAGCCATTATTGGACAGGAGCTTCACAATTCTTGCATCCATAATTGGACTTACCTGCGAACTAAATGGCACCGGTGTGTGAGATTGATTAGAGACATTGGAAGAGACCTGACACACATTTCCATTCGTGTGTTTAAACTGACGACAGAAAAATGACCTTTATGACCTTTCAACACAATCTGCATAATAATGTGGAACGCAGTATAAACTGAGACGTCTTCCAGTAACTGGTTGGTGTGACCACCGCTACAACCACAGAAATTACTAGACTGATAATGAGTGATTAACGAGTGCAGAAACTGCTTCAGCTCTTGTACTGCCGTCACCACCCTCAATGCCAACAATTTCATACCCTTTTATGTTCCCTAAACAGCCTCTAATGATCAAGGACCACCACAATACTTAACTAAAAAGAATATTTTTAACCAGCAGAAAGGGTTT
Organism: Sisor rabdophorus; assembly: GCA_026260075.1. Lineage (NCBI taxonomy): Eukaryota > Metazoa > Chordata > Actinopteri > Siluriformes > Sisoridae > Sisor > Sisor rabdophorus. Next base: position 9,068,428 of record JAOTQW010000033.1, on the reverse strand, counting down.
GTTCCTACCTGCTTTACCCGTGGCCTTCCAGGGGAGAACTTTCTCTTAGAGATGGCAGGCTTTCCCATGCCGATTTTGGGCGTAAGTGGTATGAAGGTGGCTGAAGGCACATTGCTGCTTGGTTCCCCAGGAGCAGACAGAATTTGGGGGTTGATTACGGAGCAGTGAAAACTCTCAGGTTGCCTCACTGTTGATGGCTTTAGTGATGTTCTCTCTTCCACCAGTGAACTCAGCTTTGCTAAGCTTTTTTCACTGTCTATACTGAGGTCCATTTCCTCATGCAGATTGTTAAAATGTCTTTCGCCTTCCTCCCTCCTAAACACTTCGGAGGAATTTGCAAAGTTCTCTGCCACCTTGGGGTCTGTTTCATGTTTCATCACTAAATGGCTTTTGCATTCAGCTGCAATGAGGCCTACAGAAATCTCTTCATGTTCCTCCTCATGGAGAATTGCAACAGACTTGTTACATTCCTTTTCGGCTCTCGCTTGCTGCAGTGTTAGGAGGTACTCATCAGATTGTGTTTGTTTCGTCACCGGGATGTCTTCAAAAGCCTTATCCTTTACCATGAGATAGACTTCAGAAGATGTTTGTTGTTCCTGCACTGTAGAATCTACTCGTTCTGGATCTACTCTAGCTCTTTCAACGTCCTTTTCTGAGAGCCCTTCAGAAACCTCTCTCGGTTTATCCAACATCTGAATCTCTGACGTTTTCTCCAAAATGGAATCTCTCATGTTTTCTTCATCGTCCCTATCAGTGTCTAGCATTGGCACTGAACTTACTTCCTTCTCCACAGATGGTACAGAAATTTCCATCTGTTCCTCATTAGAGAGTTTAGAAACAGATTGAAGGTCTATGTTTTCTGGTGTGATTGTTTTCGTTTCCTCCTCCTGAAGAAATGATGTTTCTAGAGGTCCAGAGTGCAGTGATTGGTTCTCGGGCTGATGTGGCAATTCTGTCTCAATGGACTGAGCAAAAGACTGGTCTGAGGGCAGCTTAGGGGATGGAACTGGCTCTGGACAAGGAGCTTCTCCTTGACCTGGACTCTGAGCTGGCTGTGTGTCCTGAGGTGGCACTGTGGCTAGACACAACAAAAATAAAAAAAAAACGTCAGCTACACTTTCTTGGCCACTTGACATAAAACTTTGACAGTCTCAGCTCTACTACTGCAAGAAACTAAACGAGTCTGGCAAGAAGGAGACCAAATTTGTTACGTAATTTGTTATGTGATTGTGGGAGAAGAACATGACCTCAGAGGAAGTACCTGGAACCCTTTCAGCCATGGGCCCTTGTGGTGACACTTCATTGGCGGGTTGAAGGACTTTTTTGCAGCTTGTTTCTACACACACTTCTGTGGGAAAAAAAAGGGGACACGGTCATCGTTAGTGAAAGTGTGGTTATATAACATGATGCAGGCGAAGTGGAAATAATTAGAGCCCTGGAAAACTGATTAGTTAGAAAAAGCCTTAAAGTGGACAACTCTTTTAGACTCAGCAGACCCTTTCAGAATGGACATTATGTAAACAAATTTTTAACCACATGCTGACATTTAAATATTATTTCAGGAAATACAGTTTAACTGATTGCAGGTTAAACACTGCTACAAATAAAGATGCTACAATCAACACATTACAGCATCGCGGGTTGTGGGAAAAGGATAGTTGTTCGACTTTTTCTCTTTATGTCCCTTTTGTCAGAATTTAACTTTCATACAAAACACAAAAAATAAACGTCTGCTTTATATTTATTATAATGGATACACATCACGTAATAAATTACATTTCCTGCTGCCGATCTGTGATGTGACTGTTGCTCGGTGTACTGCATTGCGCAGCTGCATTCAGAAGAGAACAGACACTGGAATTAAAAACTGAACTCAGCTGTGCAGTGCAGCGCTTTGGTCTCACAAATACTAAGCCAAACTGACCAAAGGAGGTTGATAATTGTTTTTTAGTCAACGAAAGCTGTTTTTAAAAGAGTGAACCCACTCTTCTGAGCTAAGTGTTTTTGTTAACAGATTGGTGGCATAGGTTTCTATTTCTTATTCGCCCATATTTACATTTTTTTTGAGTGTTTTGCTTTTTTAGAGGCAAAAAATATGATCAAATTGTTGGTAATATTGGTCATGTTTCAGGCGGCTAAAACAGATAATACGCATTTACATTATTTCTTTTGGAAAAATGCGTATAGCAATAAAGGATTTTCCCCTCATGGGCTCACCTGCGAAACAAATTTAATTCATGTAACAAAGATTGCGACGTAAACATTGCCAAGAGACACACCGTCACACGACTGAGCCAAATCTCACCAGACTTTTTGCCTTTAGCCACGTCTTCCACCTCAAGCTGTGGCTCCCTGACCGTTTGGCCCGGTTTCGTGCTGTCTGTCGGAGTAAGTGCACAGTCCATATCTAATTGCACTGGTTGAGTATCTTCCTCGTCGTCCAGGTGTGTTTCCTGCTCCTCTGTCTCAATCAGTGTGGAAGCTGACACCAAGCTGGTGTGATTACAGATCGAACATGTGTAATTCTCTCCGGTCTGGAGCTCGGTGTCACCCTCCACCAGCCGTTTACATTCCAGATGACAAAACCTAGGGGAATAATTATTAATGAAACAATAACTGTACATTACTAAAAAAAATCTGCCACATTATGAAGCGTTATCGTCTCATATCTGGCCTATGTTACTGTCTTATCTGTACCTTTTGCAGTGATGGCAGGAGAGGAAGTCTTTCTGAAGCTCAGGGTCCAGGCTTCCATCGCACAGTGAGCAGAGCTGGTTCGAGTCATGCTGTCTGGAGCAGCTTTCACAAAGCAGACTGCTACTTCGAGTGCCACACTGCACACACACCCTGCAGTTCTGCAACACACACAGAACCGGCATTTTACATTTTATCACTATAGTCAAAGCTGTGCTTCCTATCACTGTGACTCTAAAGTGACACTACACATCTATAGGATTCCTACAAATATGTGACTCTAAATGACTCAATACGATTCTTTTCACTTTCTGTAATTCCCCCTTAAAATCCTCAAAATCAGTTCGATTAAACAACAACTTGACTCTACACAAATCAATGTGACTTGAAAGGAGTATGTATGATTCATTACAATGTTTAATTCAGCAGAACATACAAATCTAGATGACTTGAAACTATTTCGTATGATTCCCCACAAATCTATACGAAACCACACACCTCACGATGATTTAATATAAACATATTTGAATCTTTTTAAAATTATTTAATTATCTTCTACACTTGCTTATTCCCTAATTCGGGGTCACAGGGGTCTGCTAGAGCCCACATGGGGGTGAAAGGCAACCCATATAGAATCTAAAAATAGAATATGAATCTGAACCCATAATGAAATCTTTGCAATCGCAAATATTTCCATACACATGTAAAAACCTAAATTAATGACTCCAAGAAACCCTATGTGACTCCTTATGGCTCAAAATGACTCAATAATTTGCTAAACTATTCAAGTCTTAACACGCTTAGAAATTAAATTTCTACTCCTTTACACACCTCTGATTATCACAATTGTTCAACATTTCTATACCTAGTGTTTCTAAAGCTAGCTGACAGAGCATCTCCTTAACACACAAAAACTTTCACGCTTATCCACTCTCAGAAGCTTATTACTATGAGAATTAAGGTGTTTAAAAACTAGCCTAAAATCAATATTGTAGAGCATCTGCTAAATGCCATAAATGTAAATAAAAAGTATAAATGACCACTGATGATTCACGTGGCCAAAAATGAAAGTAATTATCTTCAACTGACTGTAATAAAAAATATTTAATTCTTCTCTAAATCCATGTGATACAGTTTGAATCTTTATTTATGGATTATATAACAACTTCAGAATCAAACCCACATTTTTAATGATTTGAAACAACTCTGTCCAACTCAAATCAATGTTTTTTCTGCTTGCTGATTGGTTACCTTACACCTCCATCCATTGGTGGGGATAGAGTCCATCACAGGCTGCAGGCAGAAGGTGTGATATCCTTTATCACACATGTCACACACCAGCATTTTGCTGTCCTCTCCAGGGTTTCTTAAACCAAATTGAAAAAAAAAACATCAAAAACAGCTTGTGAGTTTGCACAGTATCAAAAATTCTCGAATGCGAGGACAGAAGAAGCCAAGGTTCACACTCACTTGCACGTCTGGCACACCTTACACTCCGGACACTGCCAACCTGCTCGCTTCAGAGGAGTTACACTGATGTCCAAACACATGCCGTGGTAATGAAGCCCACAGCTGGTGCAGAACAGCTGGTCTGTTAAATCTCCTGGACTTTCACAAAGCACACAGTTCACCTCCTCCGCTGCTACATGGGTGCAAATACACACGAGAGCAAATCAATATATTTGTAGTTAGAGGTCTTATTTAATTAAATTATTAAAGAATTAGCATTATATACACTGCAGTTCAAAAGTGTTGATCAGAAAAATCGTGTGTTGCTTATGCTCATCAAGGTGACTTTTATTTGATTAAAAAATGCAAAAAATATCTATTTTTTTGTAAAATATCTTTGCAAGATAAAATAAAACTTTATTAATTATATATGATTACATTTTTTAGCATTATTGCTCCAGTCTTCAGTGTCCTTCAGAAATCATTAACTTAAGTAACATCCAATTCCCAATCCTTAGGGTTCAATATGACGTCGGACCACCCTTTTCAGCTGTAACAGCTTCAACTGGAAAGGCTGAGCACAAGGTTTAGGGGTGTGTTTATGGGACTTTTTGACCACTACTGAAGAGCATTTGAAAGGTCACACACTGATGTTGGACAAAAATGCCTGGCTTTCAGTCGCTGCTCTAATTCAATCCAAAGGTGTTCTATCAGGCAGAAGTGTTAGAAGAGGAAGGGGTCACATCCAAACTGTTCCCACAAAGTTGGGAGCATGGAATTGTTCGAAATGTTTTGGTATGCTGAAGCATTCAGAGTTCCCTTTACTGGAACTAAGGGGCCAAGCCCAGCTTCTGAAAAAACAACACCACACCATAATCCCCTCAACCAAACTTTACACTTGGCACAATACAGTCAGACAAGTACTCTTGGCAACCCCCAAACCCAGCCTCGAACATCAGATTGCCAGATAGAGGAGTGTGATTCGTTGCATCAGAGAACGCATCTCCACTGCTCTAGAGTCCACTGCATCTAACGCTTTGCATTGCACTTGGTGCTGTTTGGCTTGGATGCAGCTGCCGGCCATGGAAACCCATTCCATAACGTTCTCTGCGCACTGTTCTTGCGCTAATCTGAAGGCCACAAAGTTTGGAGGTCGACCTTCTCGCACTACACGCCTCAATATCCTCTGACTTCGCTCTGTCAGTTTACTTGGCCTACCTTTCATGTTCTTATAATACAGCTGACAGTTTACTGTGTAATATTTAGGAGCAAGGAAATTTAACGACTGGATTTGTTGCACGGGTGGCATCTTATCACAGTACCATGCTGGAATTCACCGAGCTCCGGAGAGCCACCCATTCTTTAACTAATGTTTGAAAAATCAGTTTGTATCAATTTTTATACAGCTTCTACTTTGTCAAAAATGTATAAAAAGAAATAGTTAAAGACTTTTATTAGATATTGCTGGACACTGTTTCTAATGTTGAATAATTGCTGGGTATTATTTTTTTTACTTTTTCTCCACCAAATATCCAAAGAAAAAACAAAGGTTAGAAAAGATTATTAAGCAGAATAACGCTGATGATTTTAACGCTGATAATAAATCCATATTAAATGTTGTTCAAAAAATAATTTGCACTGTGTTACAGGGATAAATAATATTTTAAGTTGAAGCTTGTTTAAGTAGGAAACTAATATTAAACCAATTACGATAAATCATCTTGCTACTGTTTTTTTTTTGTTTAAATAAATGCCTAAAAGCCATCACAAATATTAAAACTTGAACACAATTTTATTTTTCCCCAATGAATGAAATTCTTCAAATTTTCTGTCTCACATTTACTGACGGCGAGCTTGACATGTTCCGTGCACCACACCAAGCGCTTCCTGAAATCCTGGAAGGTTCCGGCTCCCCCTGCGCACGGATAATGGTACGAGTGTTTACACCCCTCCTCACAGCACTTAATGGATGCTCCAAGGCGCTTACAATATGCACAATGCTTTAGAGACAGACAGAAAGAGAGAGTCTACCTTAGTATTCAACGTAATATTCTTCAATATACCTCATCTAACCACATCCTTGATTTACAATCCAAAAGAACCACACGTCATACATTTTATCTATTTAAGGTACGTTTTAACGTTTAATTGTCTACATACAGGTTGCATAATTGTAAACATTTTATATAGTGTAAT